>SDWI01001028.1:73092-86034 GCA_009193005.1 Lamellibrachia luymesi | reverse complement strand
TTATATATATATATCTTACGATATGGTATCCAGCTTGCGTAAAGTATTCTAAATGATGCGTTGTACAGAGGAATAATTAGTTCTTTTTCCTTATATGATATATTTTAGATTGGTGTTAATTGTCTACACTTCGTTTCATTGTAAAAAAAATCTTAATAAGCCATGCGTGATTTTGTGACACTTATTTTAGTAACTTATTTCTATCCGATAAAGCTACCGATAAATCATTTATTTTATACAATTCACAGAGATTAACAGATTAACGTTGTAGACGGATCCAAATGTTACTTACTTAATCCTCTTCGTTCCAGCCATAAGTACTTTCGCATTTATGAGGGAATACCATGTCAGAATTTCTAGAAATATTCAACTTATTACTTCGAATGTTCAATTCGGCGTCCATCACTTTCCGTTCACTTAAAAAATGTTGTGGTCCATAATTGTCTCATACCAGTATGATTCCATTTTGTTACGGGATGCATTATAATGTAATTAAATTATGTGGGTATTCCTTCACAGGGAATGCCATGTGGACTCCTACGACGAGTCTCTACCTGGTGTCTATGCCAGGGGAAGTAAAAGATCCCACACAGGGGGTAAATCTGTAGCCTGTCGTGGACTCAAAGAGTGGTGGTCTGTCTCTAGCCCACCGATTCCCGGCGCGTCAGACACGCCGAGTAGTCAGCGTGGACGACGTGTAGAAACACGCCGCAGGACGTACACCGCTCTTAAGGAGCACAGTCCTTGGCAGGATGAAGAAGAGTCCCGTGATGTTTAGTAGACATAAGAGTGTTGCCCACGACAACAAAAATAGTTTGTTTATTTTGTGTTTTGCGGCCCTTTTTTGCAAATGACGAGCCATAGTGTATTATGCAGCTTATGAAACTAATGCCTGGTATTTAACATAATTACACAAATTGAAAAAAGTGTTCTGATAGTATAACTGTGAGCTAATGATTGCATGTCCTGCTTAAATTTGTTATATGATGTTATACAATAACACATTTACAAATTGTGGTGCGTACAACTTTAATCAATCACCATAACTATCATTTTTGCTTTAGGACATGAATTAAATACACAATTATTCAAGCAACAACCACAGTACGATAGCGATGATGCGATCTCAAAGATGTGGCGAGACATGGTTGATTGCGATCCATACCAGCCGTGTAAACAAAACGCTCCAGTGAACGCCATCGCAACGTCCTAAGCCATTATCGCCACCAAACAAAACGGTTCTATTGTTGTTGCGAATGTGTTGACTATTAAACAGTATGTTAATAACACGGCTGGCGCGATCACAGAACACTTACTAATGAATTATATAACGCGTGCTTAACGACACCGTGTTCAGCCGCGCGTGAAAACGCAACTGGCGGCCATAGCAGGGCGAAGCTGGGAAATACCGCGGGTTCATCGACGTGGCGTGTCGCTAACAAACCTCAAACATGCGTTAGTAGCATATAATATCATTATACACTACTTGTGAGTAATGGATGGCTATAGCAGGTTTCTTTTTGTCCACTCTTCAGCATTCCACAACATTTCCTAATACGCTCGGCTGGACACATCTGCAGGTGGAAAAGAAATTCAGTCCTTTTCGGCGAGCTTCAGGACGGGAAAATAACAATAGGCAGACCAAACCTTCAATTCAAAGATGTTCTAAAACGTGATCTGAAATAATTTATTATCCCACCTGAAACATGGGCTGCTGCCGCTGCCGCTGCCGCTGCCGCTGCCGCTGCCGCTGCCGCTGCCGCTGCCGCTGCCGCTGCCGCTGCCGCTGCTGCTGGCGGACCAAGCTCCACATTGACACTTATGTCTATAATAATGTAGCAATCGGGAAGAACACGGATGTTATTTGGCTATAGGGATTTTTTCTCAAACACGGCAAGGACCTTTAGATCTGCCTGCACCGATCAACATCCCACAATATAACAAGACTACAGCGCAACAAACAATGACCAGGCATGTTAGTCAGCCACACAGAGATATATACTGTACTACTTATGCTTAGTTATAAAGTAACCTATCGTTTACTGTGGCTCCGTCTCTAACGCCTGATTATCCCATCCGATGAGTTACTATTTGTTTTTCCCCAGACTGGAGCGATGATTCCTGGTCGTCAATTTTATATTCACCGGTGCGATTCTTGCAACTATTTCGGGGTGAACGTGGGTGAAATTCTTAAGTATTGATAGCAGCATATGACAATTTATGAGTGTAGGTGGACTGTCTGATGTATGTGCAAATCATGGCGAAGTTAATTTAGTCGCTTAAATTAAATTGCTGGATCACCATATTACTAACGAAACAAACGACGACTTAATAAAACGAGCGTGTATTGGCCCTAACAGCGAGATCAATACGTTTTAGCATATTTTAATGACATTAGTTGAAAGGTCAACAACACGATTTTAAGCAGCATTGTACACGTTTTTGTTGATTTTTCACAGGTGCTCTATATGATAAACAGACAGAAAATCTATTCGCTACATGACGAAAAGCAATTGCATAGTCTGGCCCGTATCATACATAACTCACACAAATGTGTTAACTCATATATCAACTTTAGTAAGTTTGATAACAGGCTCACTAAACACGGCTCGTGCCCGTCGTATACAGTGAGTGTAGGGGAGACCGGGGCTAGTTAAAACACTTTTAATAAAAATATAAATACTTTGAAACTCCTTTTATTTATCACAACAAAGTACACCCAGTTGTTAGCAAACATATATCTGTCATATATATAAGTCTACAAAGCGAATGTGTATGTTTAAGCATATCCCAGATTTAATTCCTTTATGAGCACCTCTCGCCTGCTTCAGCTAAAACTGGTGACGGTGTTAGTATCGTGCGTGCGTGCGTGCGTGCATGCGTGCGTGTTTGTGTGTGTGTGTGTGTGTTTGATACAAAAAATAATAATAATAATTTCTTTCTTTTGTAATGAAAAGATTGAATAAGAGTTTAAAAAATGTGTCATAACAAATCCCGTGTTTCAACTAGCCCCGGTCTCCCCTACAGTGATGCCCGTCATGGTCGGTGATTGTTTCAACTAGCCCCGGTCTCCCCTACAGTGATGCCCGTCATGGTCGGTGAGTGTTTCAACTAGCCCCGGTCTCCCCTACAGTGGTGCCCGTCATGGTCGGTGAGTGAGTGCCGGACAAGGCCCACCGGAGCGTAGTGATGTTTTGGTGCTTTGCTTCTCGGCTCGGTTCACGTGTCTCCATTATTGATGGCGGACGCTGTCAGATGACACACCAACCTTTCACTGCTACAAATGGACCGTTTAGCTGCTCATTCGCCGCAAAATACACTTGTTTGGCGCCGCCGCTGCTTCCGGTTGCTGTCCGGGTAGATGCGCCTGTCGGAAGTTCAGCCATATTTCTAAATAGTTCCAATATTTTAAAGAGATATTTGCATTGTAGAGAATTTAATAATAATGATAATAGTCCATTTTGTAGAATGCTGGAGAGATCGGCGTCTACTTACAGCTATTTCGGACGCGAAATTATGGCAATGATTCACCAATCACAAATACCAAACATTCTTGCCATTCACAGAATTATCCACGCTCACGTCCGAATGTGCTAAGCAGCAAATTTTTTCATCATCAACATTATCATCATCATCATCATCATCATCATCATCATCATCACCATCACCATCACCATCATCATCGTCATCGCCATCGCCATCGCCATCATCACCATCGCCATCATCACCATCACCATCATCATCACTATCACCATCATCACCATCACCATCATCATCATCATCGTCATCATCACCACCATCATCATCATCATCATCATCATCATCACCACCATCATCATCATCCGCATGAGAACCTCTCCATTTCAGTTTTCAGTGGTCCTACGGACTGGATACTGCGCTATGTAACAATTGACCTTTAATCCATCTAATCCCTACACAGTTATTTCATGCTATTTTTCATTAAATTTGATTATATACACTAGCCAACAATAAAAATTAAGTGTGATCGAGCACATCAATGAATTATCTGTACCATAGGAACAAATGTCCGCATACCGCGTCAGCACGGGCTCTAACGCAAAGATGCCTGTCTTGTGTCAAAACTGGCGCGACACTGACAACTACGGGAAGCCACGGTGAACAGAATAAGCAACAGAATAATAATAATAATAATAATAATAATAATAATAATGTTTATTGTCTCAAATAACATAAATTCGTGTACATACAATCAATCAGCCGATCAACTACTAAACACATTTAAGACAATGGAAAAGAAGCAGATTGCTTATGTTTCCATTTTCAATTATAAATTAAATATATTATGCGCCACGATGTCTATTCTTTATTAAAAGAAAAAAAAAATCACTAAAAAAAAAATCAATAAGTAGGATTATTCACATGTGAATTATAGTAGACCAGAGTACAGCAGCTACTGTTGGAATATTAACTTTGCTGTACACGTTGAAAATATAATACTAAGTTAACCAATAGTTGTTCACAAGTGATTTCTAATACTAGTATACCACATTTGTCTAATCAATAACTTGTTTGTAATAAGATATGATAAAAAAAATTTCCACAAATAAGTCATTCACATATAATAATACATAGGACTATTATAGTAAATTATACTGGTATATCACAATTGACTAGAGTAATCTTGTCCGTAGGTTCCCCAGATGTGATGTTTCACTTTCTTTCTAAATATATAAATAGACGTACAATTATCCAAGTGGTTCTTTGTAACAATAGTATTCCATAATTTGGGACCAACATATGCCAATGTATTTTGTCTGGTGTTGGTTTTACAGTATGATATTTTATAAACTGTTTCTTGTCTCATTCTATAACTGTGTAACATGATATGATGTGTAAGCATGTCATTAAATATATTTGGTAACATGTCCCTATTATGTTTGTACATTAGCACGCAGCTTATATATTTGTTTAGTTGATAAATGTTCATAATTTGATATGTCTTAAATAAAAACTGTGTGTGGTTTCTAAATCCTACATGACTAATTATACGTATTATTCTTTTCTGCAATATATGAATTTTAGATAAATATATTGTTGGGTCTCTTCCCCATAATACGTTACAATAAGTAATATATGGGTATAAATGTATAATATAGGTTAACCAATGTCTTCTTGTTCAGTTTGCTCTTTACCTTTTTGATAATGCCTATGCTCTTAGAAATGTTATTACATATGTACTTTATATGGTCACTTCAATTGATTTTATTATCTATTATCACTCCCAGAAATTACGTATGATTAACAGTGTCTGTTTCTATTCCATCTATGTATATGTCATTACGTCTGTTTCTTACAATGGGATTATTGCTAAAGGTCATTGTACGTGTTTTTTTATATTCAGTGAGAGTTTATTAGTTTTAAGCCAAAGTGACAGCTTTTTTATTTCATTATTTAAATCTTTTTCCATTTTTTGCAAATCTTTCCCTTGGATAAAAATGTTAGCATACATAATGGGGAAGGTGATCTGAGAAACAGCACCTAAATCATTTATATATATATATATATATATATATATATAAGGAATAGTAACGGTCCTAATATTGACCCTTGTGGTACTCCACATGTTATATTTTTAAGAACAGAATTGATTCCATTAAATTTTACTATTTGTTGTCTTCCAAACAAATAACTTTGAAACCACTGGAGCGCTATTCCTCTGAATCCATAATGATCTAGTTTTCTTAATAGGATATTTTGGTTAACAGTATCAAATGCTTTAGCAAAATCTAAAAATAGTCCAATTACATGTTCTTTTTTGCCCACTGCACTAGTTATTTTGTCAATTAATATTGTTAAAGCCATATACGTTGAATATCCTTTTTTAAATCCAAACTGGGAGTTTGATAAAATATTGTGTTTAACAATATATTTATTTAATCTATTATATATTAATCTTTCAAAAATCTTTGAAAATACTGGTAATATAGAAATAGGTCTATAGTTTTTAGTTAGTGTAGCATCACCTTTCTTAAAAATGGGCACTACATTAGCTATTTTTAGTTCATCTGGTACATGTCCTTTATCAAATGATAAATTTATAATGAAGCATAATGGCCCAATCATACCAAAGTAAGTTTGTTTGATAATATTTGGTTTTATGCCATCCCAGCCGGACAAGACAATCTCAGAACATGCACGAAAGCGCGTGACATCGACACCAAAAAGGGCATCCAAGAACAATTGAAGAACCAATTGAACATTACATTAGAAAGAGGAATTTGAGATAGATAGGCCATGCTACCTGGAAGCCAATACAATGTAGTGCAATACAGGCGTTCACGTGGAACCGTCGGGAAAACATGACAAGGAGAAGAGCTAGAAACACCTGGTGCAGAGAAATGGAATTACAGAGATGACAAAAGCAGGATGTAGATGGAGCCAACTGGAAGTCCAAGCCCAAAGCAGTGTCCGGTGGAAAGGAGTCATTAATGGCCTATGCTCCGCCAAGCGAAATGGCATAAGTCAATACAATAAGCCAAAAAGACCGCAAAATCAACGAGCAACGACACAGGCCGGTGTGCAGCCCTTCACTCCCACCGCCTCTATCCCGCAATAATGAGGCAAACCCGCAGGCGCAAAATACCGTTCTGGGTGAATTGCACAAAATGAAATGACCACCTGTGTGTGCCTAGACTGCGGTCGCAGCTGTTGGTCGAAGGCTGGGCTCTTCAGCGGCATTTCTACGAATAATCGTTAGCATTTCATCACATTTCATCACAAACACGGTTGCGAGCGTCACCGTTTCGGTCGACCGGCAACAAAAACACATTTCATCACAAACACGGTTGCGAGCGTCACCGTTTCGGTCGACCGGCAACAAAAACAATCACGCAGTGGTGTGGAACTAACGCTTGTCGTGAGCCCACCACCCGGCGGGCGTGAACAACGCTCGCACCAGAACGTTATTTCCTGGTGACGTCGCTGGTGGTGTCAACGTAGAGGTTCCGCGTCCAGTTTTGCTTACACGTGATACGGATCTGTCACCATGTCGCGATGGTGTTAGTGACAGTGATTCGTCAAAATCTGCGGGTAGATCCGTCGCTGGGTCAATGATACGCCGTGCGACGGTTGCAACTGATCCTGATTATCTATTTCGATCTCCACCAGAGCGTCTCCGAGGTTGACCGTCCTTATCTGCTAGATCAGCGTTCACGGAATAGGCATTGAGCTACAGACAACGGAAGGAACGCAATCTATCCAACTACTTCTTCTGGTGAGAGAATTTATTTCAATATATGTGTGTATGTGGTGAATTCGGTGTAGTCTTACGCTGCACCGTTTCGTTGGCGTTGTGAGCAAGTTTGTCTCACTGCCCGTGCCCACGGAACTGCGATATTCCGCTTCGAAGATCGGGCTCAATGTGCATGCTACTTTTGTGACGCCATTATTGACGACAATTCATAGCACAACACGACCGAGCTAACTGTATGCTGTGGCAACGTTGCCAGATGGTTGTAGTGTTGTTTTATTAAATCTACCGTAGAAATGTTGCTACATTACCACATTAAATGTTAATGTTGCTTAGGCATTGATTTACGATTTATATGTTTAAATATATTATGAGAAAGTTGTAAAACTTTAAAGTACTTGTTTGGTGGAGCATTGGTCCATGGCCCCTGTGGCTAGGGATAACATTGGTCCATGGCCCCTGTGGCTAGGGATAACATTGGTCCATGGCCCCTGTGGCTAGGGATAACATTGGTCCATGCCCCCTGTGGCTAGCGATAATATTGGTCCATGCCCCCTGTGGCTAGGGATAACATTGGTCCATGGCCCCTGTGACTAGGGATAACATTGGTCCATGCCCCCTGTGGCTAGCGATAATATTGGTCCATGGCCCCTGTGGCAAGGGATAATATTTGTTCGTATATAACTTGTTGCGCTACTACATCGTAGCATTGCAAATTAATAGGCGACTAAGCTCCCCCCTCCCACCCATCACCCCTGTGTACACATACGTATCAACGCACGTATTACCTTACCCGCGAGGCGGCGCTGAACAGTTGTATTGTGCCGCCATCTGCTGGATGCAATGTATCTACTATATCGTACGGTTTATTGTCCTATTATTAATGTTGGGTACGTGTGGTTCATTTAATTGAAAGCACCAAAACGTTGCATTTGTAAAAATTCACATGTTATTATCTCATCAGACACACGGAACTGTCACACAGGAAACTTGTCCTAATGTGTCACTTACTCCCACTTTGATCCATACAAACTAGTTTTAATCATTTCCTATTCGTCATTTTCATTCATGCGGCAGTTTCAATTATTTATCATTCAGCGATCTACAGCGACGACACTTCATCTACGAATGTAGACGTGTTAGACCATATAATGCACATATTGGACCGATAGACGGGTCGTAGCCTTGGGTATGAGACACGAATCATGTTTTGGAAGCCCCTAGGAGGCGCCACCGATTTGACTGTTGGCATTTGAGGACGGCCTGTCATATAAATAATTATATACGCCGTGTACCCTCTATAACACAATAATTTGTATGATCATTTTGAGTTAAAATTATATTATATTGCATATATTAAACGTCAATGGTTGCCAAATAAAATTAATATTAGAGAAACATGACGACGAATTTCAAACTGACATCAAGAAATGTTTTCTGATTTGATGGGTTCGCGTAACTAAGCCGTAGGGCCTACGTCTTGGACACAGGACATTCCACTCATAAAAACGTTTTGTTTAATAAACTCATTAAACACTGGTTCAATCAAATATAATGTCAATATCATATCAATATAATGCCAATGTACACGTTGCGTATTTTGTAATTGTACCATTGACGTCACTTTTGTTATATTTCAGTTTATAGTTTACCACTGTGCCGCATAAGATCAATGTTGATCTCTACAATAAAATATGCAGGATGTTAAATGAAGAATATTTATGCACATTATGCAACTCAAGAACGCCTTATGATATTAAGATTATCAATACCAAAACCATAATGACAGCGACATAACAAATGATGGATGTTGAAGATCAACATTATAAATATTAATTACATCGAAGTATCCATCACACAACTGCATGCATGTTATTTAGTAATCACAACTTTCACCGGTGTCCGTGTTGACGCACATTGGCACAAACAAACAGCGCATTGCAATTGCTCATATTTACTACATCCCAAACTAAAGCAATTTTAAATCCCTATAGTATAGCGACGAAAAATCGGCGCATTCTTCAGTATCAATCTATTATAAAAAGCACAATAGTTATGTTTATGTTCAACTTCCCAGTTTTGTTTAAGGGTACGGACGGGCGGTAAATAGGAGATGCCTTCACGATATACGATGTTATTTAATGCGTTGCAATCATCACTATAAATCTTGTTAAATCTGGCTATATTTTTGTTAAATCTGGCTAAATCTGGTTAAATCCTGTTAAATTTGGTCAAATATTGTTAAATTTTATCAACGCGGGTTCATGGCATAATCCAAAATGTATTACAGTTTATCTACAAACATATAATGACAAATGTGAAATATCAAGTCGTTATATTTGTCAAAATATATTTTAATTTCCACCCAAATGATAATAATAATATATTACAGTTTGATGAGGACATGGCAAATTATATTCTAGAATGACAGCGACCAAATGCTGTCTTTGTAGGAGTCTCCGGTTCCATAAATCAATTTGTAGTTGTACTTTTACTAGCCTAAAGCTGCTATAGAGTCGGGATAGTTTAAGTAACAAACACAGTCGGTTTAATAGAGGGCATACTTTTATTAAAACCATCGAAATAATTAATTTTCATGTTAGATCGGGTAACTTGCGAAAGTGTAAACAGCTGTATGTCATAATATAGACCTTTGCCCCTTTCGCCGAATTCGACCGGACCATGTCAAAAAATATTGTAATAGTTTGTCCGATGACTTTCTCAAAATTAAATAAAACATTCGCACAAACGAGCAAGCCAGTCGTGGTGGATACTATATAGGTTTAATTTTTCGCAGATTAAAAACGAGACGCGCGACCACTGTCATTGCTGAAGCAGCTTTAACGGCTTCTTGCTAGCGGTACAGTACAGGGGACTTCCAAGGTGACGTCACGCACCTAATCACGTGATCGTCTGGCGACGCTGGCTGGCAAAACAACAAGAGGCGTCCATTGTTTCAGTGTATTTTGCTGATCGTATTTATCTTATCTGTTGCATTTTCTCACGTAATGCCGAATTGGCGAACGTTTAATCGGGTGAGAGACTGGGTCGCTCTACCAGCCGTTTTAAATAAAATACAAATCTAGTAACTTACTAAAGCCGTCACCGGGCTCTAGTTTCTTATTATAACATTCCCTCGCACTGGGATCTAAAACATTGGCGTATTTAGCCCAGTAGTCATTCATGTTTGCTCGAGCATAGCAGGGCACTTGTTAGAGAAAGCTCGGCTGGTTTGCTGCTTTTTCCAGCCAGGGTACTGCGAAAGTGACGTCAAGTGTTGGTAAACACGAAAGCCCCTATACGTCAGAGGCGCTGTAACGATCGTACAACGGTATTTGCTGGGTCGCAACAGCTGCGAGAGGCTATCGGAAACAACAAACAGAATGCTATTTATACGACATCAAATAGGCGACTTCATCAGACCGTTTCATTTTCTTAATATCGACAAGCGGCGATATTTAATTAGCGAGTCTGCGTGACCAACATAATTTGCGCGAGCACGGCACTGCATCCTCGCGGCCCACCTGTCGTCGGACAGTCGTGCTCTAGACACAGTCTGTCCCCTGATTCCCAGTAGTCTAGTTAGCTGTCCCTAAAAGTGTATTTTCAACAATGTATGTTTGTCAAGGTAAAGTCATTTCCGTTGTCGCTAGCGATGGCTATTGCTGTGTTTTAGTTTATTTCTTCTTTTATGATGCTCTCCCCCCTCCACCTCTCTCTTCATATATATATATACCCCCTCTCTCTCTCTCTCTCTCTCTCTCTCTCTCTCTCTCTCTCTCTCTCTCTCTCTCTCTCTCTCTCCCCCATTCTATACAGCATAAGTTCAATACATAGCAAAACAATCCCGCCGCGATGTGTACCTCCACTTCAACATCTACCTCGACCTTGAACACAGCGCTTCGTGACTATCTACCCCACATAGTCACAGAGCGTTGTAGGGGTGCGGGTGCCACTTTATTAATATTTTCAAAACGACATTACATCATTGTTGAATGCCCGCCATTTGCACTGCACACCTCGAGTAAGAGACGGCGAGGCGAAGCGAGACCGAATGCGCGCGTGCACGCAACTCCGTTGTCGCTTACTTCATTAGAGTGCAATTAATATTTAAATAGCACATTATACAACCGATGAGCGAGCAGGTGCGAACATAGATTTATGGTGGTCGTTTGCTCTTGAGGCAATCCCCGTTAGACCCCGTTTTTCAGTTGGCCATTGCCAATGTATTTGATTATGAGGTATTTGTATAATCTTTGTAATGTGATGTTACATCTAATTATTTTGTGCTACGTTTGTGCGCTGTGTTTAACTATTGACCCAGGAACACGTCACCTGTCTATAACGGACAAAAGCTCACATTGCAAACGTTGTCTTCTCTATGTAGATATATAGATTTCATATACTTTGTATTTCAGATATAGCTGTGTGTGTCACAGCGCATGGTGACTGTACATAATAATAATTATGTGTAAAGCGCTTTGAGTGCTCCCGTGGACTGGACACCGCGCGGCATTTGTTAATGCCCTCAGCTTTACCTGACCTTACCTTACGTGACAGTGCGCGTTGCTATGTCGCGGCGTCGCAACGCATTATGGGAGCGCGTGCGTTTTTCTAACGTGTAATGTACGGTTAACGTGTTGGATCGTTACGTAATGACGCAACGAAACTAATTTTTAGATTGAAAAGAGTCGCTTTGAGTCGGCTCGTTACATTTGTGCCGGGCTATAAATACAACGTCTGAACGTCTCTACATACCCACGTACTTAGACAATGTCTTTTCAGTCAGCCAGAGCTGACAGGAATCGCTTGGTGCATACTCGAATTATTGCGTGTATCCAATAACGAGATTGACTTACCCGGTTTTACAAAAAACGATGTTAACAACATGATTAACGCACTCTGCACTTGTTAAGCAGGCTGCCAATGGTTTTTTGTTTTATTCAATTGTACCTAAACTATTGTGTACGAATAAATGATATACACACACACATAGTCACCGGGGTAGTTTTGCTCTGCGACATATTTTGTCTCATTTTGTGTTCTCGTTGGATCTCACATTAGATACGTCAGATATAAAATCATATATTGATCTCCTGGTTTGAACAAATTCCACTGGTATGATAACTCTTGATTGTAATTGCAAATTGTTAGTTTTGATTAACACTTTTAGAAGTATAACCCAAGCCATGACTTTTTCGCTTTAAATTGTGATTCATTAAATACGCTAGGCTGGTCGATATGTCAGAATCTATATAATGTCTACTATATAACATGAATTTACGAAAATAAAAATAAACTTTGTAACCTTAACGCACAGTAATAGATGCGTCAATGTCTCATTGGCAACTGTCATCACCTACGAGCCGTTATGGCAACTTCTTGTGTCAGACTGTTAAATAATCCAATATAAGATCATTAACGTTAAGATTAAGTGCATTGCTCACGAGGTGGTCACCAATTAACGCTGCCCGCTCGTCGTAACGGCCGAGTGTCGTGTCATCGACGCTACGCACTCAAACACCGGCTAACAGCGCATGCAGGCATGTTTATTCAAGCATTTATTTATATGTTTTTATATAGTTTTGTATGTAACATAGTATTACATATACATATATATATAATTATATATATATATATCATTAACTGTCAGTTAATGCAGTTGTTTGCTGTTAATAATGTATATGCATATATATATATATATATATATA
>SDWI01001028.1:11719-26038 GCA_009193005.1 Lamellibrachia luymesi | reverse complement strand
CACACACACACACACACACACACACACACACACACACACACACACACACACACACACACACACACACACACACATATAATATATGTATGCAAAAAATTCCCACATGTAAGTTTTTTGGTTTATGCTGTTTTGTCATACGTGTGATTTGCAGTGTTGTGGTTGTGTATTGTTTAGTCATACGTGTCATTTACAGTGTTGTAGTTTTGTATTGTTTGCCATACGTGTCATTTGCTGTGTTGTGAGTTTGTATTGTTTGCCATACGTGTCATTTGCTGTGTTGTGATTTTGTATTGTTTTTTCGTACGTGTCATTTGTAGTGTTTCGTTTTTTAGTGTTGTTTTGTCATACGTGTCATTTGTAGTGTTTCGTTGTTTAGTGTTGTTTTGTCATACGTGTCATTTGTGGTTGTGGGAGTTTTCCCTGTATGCAATTGTTTGTCGTAGGAATTGCTTGTTTCAATATTGCTGTCCTAAATAATGTGTTGCCTCCCCAATAACAACGTGATTTATATTTGATTACATTAGGATTCGACTATAACAGCGATACGTTTTTTCTGCATACAAGAATTTGTTTAGCTTTTAAAGGAATCTGCGTATAACTTAGATTATTTAATTATGGACCACCGTGTAACGGTGTGCAGCTTAAACATGATAATGAAATCAGCTGCAATTAACCACCCAAGTTAGGCAGCAATGTACTGGACACTGTCTAGATTGTTTGGAAACTAAAATGCGAATAAACAATACTGTGTCATTGAAGCAGGTTCTTGCAATCTGCAATCTGCGCCAAGGCTAAACTATCGACTTCCGCGATGTACGCTAACAATAGGCAAAGCGTACTTATAATTGGCGTTATATAATAGAGGACAAGACTCAACCTTTGACCAACACTAAGTGTTACACTAAATGGATAATTATTACAGAAATTGCCCCAGCGCATGCGCACAAACACCGAACCTTTGCGTCAGCCGAATAATGGGCTGTTTGGAGTAAACCACTTCATACTTGAGCCTTGAACCATTTAGCGCCATCTGGCGAGTTTGGTATTATCATATATACCGTTTTGCGGTTCCGTTACTATATATAGGTGTTGTTTTCCTTCCTCGTTCCAAAATGTATTCACGTACAGAAGCCGCAACAGTTCAGCGCAGCTTGTCATGTCAACTTTATCCCAATCTTCTGCATGCAACGCGTTCTGGCTTGTCACGATTAGTATACGTTGACGCAGGCTTGGTTATGTTTTTACATAACCACCGCTATTCGAGATGTAATCGTAGCGATAAGCGCGGTTAAATAGCGTTCGACTATAGGATGATTGGTACGTAAGCTTTGAAGTACTTTATCGGTAGTCGAACGCTGGGAAGCGCGCGTATAAGTGCCTAGATCTTTATCAGTTGACCTGTGAGTGAAAACGTGACGCCTTTCACAACGCTGATGAGATTCCCGATTGCCAACTGTCACTGATGAAAGCGCCTCACCGACTGCCCAATCACACGTGTAGTCAGCGCAGGCGGTCCCCTTTGTTGACATCTGTGGGTCGTTCTGGCTCTGCTATGGGCAAGGACAGAAATCAAACAAACACGGTATTTATAATTAATAAGCTGTAAGCCACTTCTCTGTTTAATAAAACAAATTACACTGTTTTACATACATTGGCTAGGGACACGCCGTTTTGGTAACTAAACAAAGGAATTCTGTTATCATAAAAACGACCGCAGTATTACCAGCGGCAACATGTCATTTATCCTTTTATTTGTTACAAGGCTACTCATTATGTAGTTGTTTGTATCGATACAGTTATCACAGAGACTGTAGCCTCTTGTTCCAGGTTGTGTATCCACAAAAGCGTCACGTAAATGTTGTGGTCCGGTGCAACATCTGTTAAAGTTGCATTCTCAAGTCGATGTTTCTCTCGTCTCGTTTCAGACACATTTTGAGAAAAATCGAACCCATCTAGTATCCACTACGACATTCCAGCTCGTTTGTGCAAATTGTATGTATACTTTTGAAGAAAACATGGGACCTGTATATTATTCGAAGCGAAAACAGGGCAAAAGTAGTGACGCAGTTTGTGTTTAAATATGTCGGCTTAATACTCAATAACTATTGTGAGTTACCCGATCTAACGACCAAGGTCAATTGTTTTGATAATTTTAGCCAAAGTACGAGCCCTTTTTAAACCGACTGCGCATATTACTTAAATTATTCACACACCACAAATTGGAAAATCAACGAACACTTTGATCTCGATGGATCAAATTAATTAATGCAGCTTTAATAAAAGCCACATTTACATTTGACCGTCAGTCACTTTTAGTCTCTACGTGGCATTCGCCAGTTCACGCACATTTCAAATTACCTAACAATGAACGTTGTCATAGAAGATGAAAAGAGCCTGGAATACGAAAAGAAACCTACTTTAATTAATTAAACGGGCGACTTGAGAATTGGTTTATAATACAAGTGTATCACGAATTGTATTAATTAAAATTTAAACTAATAATCTCCTTTGATGCATCCACAACGCTCACTTGGTACATAAATGATAAAAATGTGACGGAGAATTCGTTTTCAAATAAGTGTAAAATGAATTGAGTAGTAATCTTTGACAAAATACAGCACTTTATATTAAGTATGAGTGTGTGACAGGAAAGAACAGTTTATATTAAGTATCAGTGTGTGACAGGAAAGAAGAGTTTATATTAAGTATCAGTGTGTGACAGGAAAGAACACTTTACATTAAGTATGAGTGTGTGACAGGAAAGAACAGTTTTAGTAACAGAATGAAGATTCATTCGGTGATTGTTTTGGCGCACACTTTTTAACGAATAGTGTATATTTTGTATTTCGAGTTTCGACCACGTGCTTGGAACGTTTGGCAGAGTGTGTTGTATGATCAACATGATTAATGATATATGGCGCCACCAAAGTATGTTTTCGTGATGTGACTTACCTGTGCTGTATAAACGTAGCTTTATAGTATGAGACATGCCTCTCAAAAACGTGCTTTGAAAGTGCTAATTTTACCAAAATTATATGTAATATCATGCGTTATTTGTCTAGCATATGGCAAACTGTATAGTGACATGTGAAATATGCATGGACTAGCTAGTGACACAAGCTGAGGTGTGACATGCACTGCATTTAATCAGTATACATTAGACAGATGAACTGAGGTTATTGTGTTATACTCTAGTGATGACCAGTGATGACCAGTGATGACCACTGATGACCAGTGATAACCAGTGATGACCAGTGATAACCAGTGATGACCAGTGATGACCAGTGATGACCACTGATGACCAGTGATAACCAGTGATGACCAGTGATAACCAGTGATGACCAGTGATGACCAGTGATAACCAGTGATAACCAGTGATGACCAGTGATGACAAGTGATGACCAGTGATGACCAGTGATGACCAGTGCAGCGAGCTGTCGGAAAGAACGATGAGGTAATATTAACATTTGTCTTTGACATTGTTGTCATTTATGTGGTTGTGTGAAACAGAGAAGTATCAACTCTATATGAGTATTGTGTAATATTTCTAAAAGAGTTGTTTGCAACAATATTGCTACATTAGTAGTTCTTTGCAATTGATCAATAAATTATGTGTTGAAATGTACATTTTAAATTATTACATACTTTATTATCGTATACAATACATGTATCAAGATATACATGTGTGCCTGTATTAGGCTATTGTACGTGAATGTGTTCTTGCTAGATGCAAGATACTGTACTCGAAAGTGTGTTATATAATGTTTTATATAATGTTTTATATAATGGATGCAAATGATTTTGTTAGTAGTTTGTATCTTTGCAAGGTTTTTTGTTTTGGTTTGGTTTTGTCTTGTTTTGGCGTGTTGTGACGGAGACAAATAGAAGAATCAGCCTGGTTTTCATTCTGACAAGTAAATAAAGCGATTGACTCTCACACCCGTCTTTTTTGTTTTAACCGGTCCTTCAGTGGACCGGGACCGAAACTCCCGGTCGCCGACCTGTCGTGGTTACCCCCNCGATCTTGTCACCTCACGGTTACCACAGGACCCCACGAGATAGCGTCCCGTTACAATAACGTTTGTCAAAATTCCATCCTCAACTGATTTAGCCTATCGCAAATCCGGTTCATTGGTGTCCAAATGTGTAATGTCTGAATAGTTTATGTAACATCCGCAGTCCATTTAATAATCTATCTGCACTATCTGTAATCATTGTATATATGTTTATGTCTGTAATAATGAGCTAATTTTATGTATATTAAGAGGTCAGTCTTAGTTTCAGAAATGTGATTATCTACTTATCGTTACAGGTGGTCCCGCTGTAAGTCTTTGCGGGTTTCCCGGGGATCACCTGTTTCATTACACTTCTTTATACCCAAGAAAATGTATGTATTGTTGCAACCGAATAAACACTATTATTATTACGAAGGAACTGGTGCGGACGTTTGATGCTGATTACGTAAATCAAAACAATCACAGAAAACACGCAAAGCGTTCGAACAATCGTGTGTCTGAGCCAACACGCGTACTCGATGGCGTTCGAAATGATTCAAACGTCAACTAGATTCTCAGAACGAGGCAGTAGTGTGTTGATATATCACGGTAAAATGCTCTATACCAATCAGGTAGTCGCATTACCGTGATACATCCATCCAAATAATGCACGGCTGCCTCATTCTGAGAATCCTATATGTTAAGCATGTTAAGTGCAGATATGGAAGAGGCAATTCATATTTTGATTTCCGTTACGAATCTTGCAGCTTTCATCAATGTTGAGCCAAGCTATTTGAAAGGGAAACGCTCTCCAGTTTTCACCCTTGTATTGTTATTGCTGGTTTCTCGCCCTTGTATTGTTATTGCTGGTTTCTCGCCCTTGTATTGCTATTGCTGGTTTCTCGCCCTTGTATTGCTATTGCTGGTTTCTCGCCCTTGTATTGTTATTGCTGGTTTCTCGCCCTTGTATTGCTATTGCTGGTTTCTCGCCCTTGTGCAACAAGATCAATGTCGTCAGCGAATCTCAAGTTGGCAATGGTTCTCCGTTCGACCACCACTCGAAACCATATAAAGCATCTGACGTTCTTCTCAAGGAAGATGAATACTGTTGGCGAATGTAGTCGATCTGACTCCTACTATACTTGTGTATGGAGCCACTCACGGATCTGACTGTGATGCTTTATACGGTGTTAGAATTTCGTAAGCACAGCACACTATTCATCCTGCCAAACACAATCAAACTCCTTCTTGAAATCGACGAAGCTGCAGGTATCTCAGTCAGAATGCGGAGATTAAAGATGTACCCCGCCGTGCGGCGTCTTCTCTTTCTGAAGCCAAACTGCTCTCGGCAATGACCTTTTCTGCATGAGAACGGAGTCTGTTTTGTATAATAATATGGTTTTGATTACTTATTAGCCTTTTTGTAGGTAAATACTCCACATTGCCTTTCGTTTGGAGTGGAATTACGAAGAACGATGTCCCAGTTGACGACAGACACCCTTCTCCAAACCTCATCACACAACCTGGTATAAGTTCCTATTGTCATCTCAGCGGACGCGGCGGCGGCGGCGGCGGCGGCAACATTTAACATTAATAGCCCCGTACTGAGTCTTGAATTCAGTAATAACTTATGTTATAAAAATGTTTTGTTAAAGTGTACGTTCTTATATAACGCAGTATCCACTCCTCGAGACCGCTCAAAGTGCTTTACACTTCACCCCCTGGCAGACCTGTTTATTCCAACACCATCTCGACTTCTCTGCTGTGATTACTATAATAAAACTGTGACCAAATGTCTTGCCCTGCATTATGTGCCAGTGACCTAAAGTCATGTGACCAAATGTCCTGATCCCAATCTGACCACCCCGGTGCTTTCACCTCCTTCACGTCACCGTATCAAAACTGACGAGACGCGCGCGAGAAGACACGAGCCGAAGCCCCGCCCCGCCGGCTGTCTTCCGTCTTTCAGCGTTGTCTCCGACAGACAGTGTGCGTGAACATGGCTGCGAGACACGGTAATTATACTGAGCCGAGAACGACCGAGCAGCATCCGACGCCTGGTAATGAGAGAGTGGAGCGACAGGCGTGAATCGATGCTTAACGTTAACTTGCCGCTGGCGCCGTCACTGACGGAGACGAAACCGCGGGAGACTCCCACCCCATATTTATACAGGGTGTGAGGCTGCTCCTCTAAGCACCGGCCCCATATTTACCCTGTTGGATTTTTTGTGGAGCAACTTTAAGGAATTACACAAATGATTTATGCCGAACAATCTGTGAAATGAAACTATGATGCATTTTCGCGTTTAAGACGCCATCTCAAATAAAACATCGGTGCTTGATACTAAACGAAATTAAGCAGGTGTTTTGCTTGGGTTCCGTTTTGCTTAGCGTCATACATTGATGTATTTCCCCCAATAAAACATCGTTTATTTTCCGGTCACAGTTCACAAGGGTGCTGACTTCGAGCGCGTGCAGGCAGTTTTGCGTTACAGGTGGTGGAAAAAAATCGAACTGATGTAAACCCCGTGGAATAAACTAGGGGTTATCGGACCCCTGGGACGGGGCGGGAGGCTACTACAATCATATTCTCTCTCTTCTGCGATGATTACCGCTCTACTGTAATCACGTCGCCTTGTGTGTGCAAGCGGTACTGTAGGTTTAATGGCCTCTGCTAGACACGCGACTTGACCGTCAGGAACAGGGAGCGCGGGACAATTGCAGGTTGGCGCGAAGCAGAGACAGTCGGCGTCTAATTAGACAACGGCCTCCTTAAAACGTCGCCGTTACAATTACAATGTGATTAAACTCATCGCTGCTATACGTTATTTCGGCACAAACCACATTTAGGATTCATCCGATGTTGTCGAAAGAGTCTGTAGTATACAGGACATTGGATTGAGTGTGATTTGTGCTTTTTCCGAGGATTTTTCAATGGATAAGCGAGTCAAATATATATTTTTTTGTACTATTGCGTTAGTATCAACGCAGTGGTTGTTATGCCAAACGCATCATCAACATTTCAAAATCAATTACACGGGAGGGTCGAAATTGAAGGGCAACAGCTTTTGTTGCGCATTTATGAAACACGGGGTCATTTTCACGAATTTCAAACAAGATATCAGTTGATTGATGTTTAATGGGTCTCCTACATAAAGAAACATCTGAAAATGGCACGATCCAAAATAACACATAATATAATAACACAGTTTTATTTATGCACTTATAATAAGTTATAAGGTTTGTTTTGTTCTTAAAGGGCTTGAAGGAGTCAATTATAAGATGAACATTGAATGATTCTTTTGGTCAATTAGCCAAACTGACTGATTGCTATGTTTATTTGCTTTACAGTTTAATTGGAATAATTCCTCCCTGGATATTGGTGCCATCAAAGGTTGTTTTCATTTTCCAAAGGATCTGAAAGAAGGCTTTCTCAAATTTTTAGTAAATCTTGGTGAGCAGATTTGAATTAATCCTTTTCAATGAAACCTTATAAAAGTTGAAGGTCAACATACCAATATCAGATCAACGGCTCCGTGGATATTGGTTACATCACAGGTTGTGTCGTGAGCTTTGTCGCGTCGGCGCATCGCAACATGGTTTCGTCGCCTCCCGCTAACACTTCATCGCAATGTGGCGCCGTCGTGTTGTAAAATTCATGGCATAGTTATGATGACTTCTCTACGCCAACCGGCACACTCAACTATATGCAACTTATGAAGTCAAACGTCCAACTTTGTGTCGAATAAGACCGGGCATGGTAGACCGCACACACCGGGCATGTTAGACCGCACACACCGGGCATGTTAGACCGCACACCGGACATGTTTACACACACCGGGCATGTTTACACACACCCCGGGCATGATAGACCGCACACACCGCACATGTTTACACACACCGGGCATGATTACACACACCCCGGGCATGATAGACCGCACACACCGGGCATGTTTACACACACCGGGCATGATTACATACACCCCGGGCATGATAGACCGCACACACCGGGCATGTTAGATCGCACACACCGGGCATGTTTACACACACCGGGCATGTTAACACTCACCGGGCATGTTTACACTGCCATTTAAAGGTTCCTTCTCAACTGGATTTTTTACGTAGATCTCATTTCAAATTCATTTTGTGAAAAGTCAATTCTTTCGATGGTTTGACAAAAAAAAATTATTTTAAAGACATTATAAAATCGACGCCGGATGACACGTAAACTATTCACACACTACATACTTGGGCATCAATTAACCGGATTTGCGACAAGCTAAATCAGCTTAGGTGGAGTTTTAAAGGACCGGATACAAAACGCCATTAATGTTGTGTATTACGCTTGTACCTACGGAAAATATCTTAATAGAAGGTGGCCTGATTTAAATTTCCACTAACGAGACGACAATGACACTGACAATGAGACGATACCTTTCTTGAGTACAGTTTTTATTGCAGCGATCTCGCATCGTGTGACCACGCCCTACGTTCAGCCTAGGGCGACGGCTCAATCCGCGCTAAATCAAATGCCAACAAACTGGTCATTCTACTAATTAAACAAGGCTAGTTAAAGTGTGTCCCGCGGCAGTACGAGGCCTACAGCGACGTTGGACATCTACAAACCTGACCTGTTCGGGGCGCGACTCATTTGGGTTCTGCGCAAAGTACTTCGGGTGTATAAAACATTCTCGCTGTTTCTCGCGAAATTTCGATATTCTATCTTCTGTCTGTCTCCTGTGAAATAGATGGGAAAGACTCTGAATGTGTACATTATTTTAATTATTAAGAAGCAAAGTAAATAGACATTTAAACTGGAACAGCCGTACAACTAAATTTATTAGATGTTTTAGTAAAACAAATGGAATTTTAAGTAGACTTAACACTTTTATTACAACTAAATATATTATCTTTTTTCTTTCAATGTGTGTGTCTTTCTTGTCTCTCACTGATTGCATCTATTTCCTCCGGGAGTTCACTCCAGAGGTGGGAGGCAGGCGGTAAGAATGTCCTCCTGTGGACAGCAGTATTCGAGGGTGGAATTACCACAGCAGCTGTGTGGCGAGTTGTTGATGCCCTGGTGGCTCTTTGCACTACTGGATGAGGAGGTAACATGCTACTGAGTAGTGCTGGTGCATTTCCATGGTGTATCCGGTGGAACAAAGTGAATGCACCAACTTGTCTTCTTTGTACTAGTGGTTGCATGACATTCCCGCTCAGGGAAACCCCTGGTATAGCTATAATTTTGACAGGTTGCATCTAGATGGCATCAAGTCTGCCTAGCGATGTTTCGGAGGCGGCCATCCATATATATGAGACATATTCCATCTGGGAACACACCATGCTCTTGTAGATCACAGCCCGCTGGTTTGGGCTCAAGTAAGGTGAAACTCTTTTCAGGAGGCCAAGCCGTTTTCCAGCACCCTCTTGTCTACTAAGTGTGTCCAGAACAATTCTTTCCGGATAGAGATGCCCAAGAGTTGCACCTCTTCCACATCTGACAAGATAGTGTTCATAAATGTGAGTGAACTGGTGGCTGGTCTCTGCATATTCCAGCCTTCATACAGTTAGGTTCTACCATTTGGCTGCAGCAAATATCACCTTCCAATTATCTGCCAATGTTTTAATGTGCAGCAGATCTTCGTTAAGTGAACAGGCCACAGTTGCCCGAAGTTGTCTATCACTGACTGTGCTAAAAACTGATGAGTCATAGGCATAGAGGGCGACATGGATGTGTATTTTGTCTGGCATATCATCGGTGAATATAATGAATACAAGAGCTCCTAGAACGGATGCTTGGGGAATTCCTGCTTTAACAGACTTGGCACCAGAGCATAATCCATTGATGACACCTTTCAGAACTCTGTCCTTCAGGTAGTCATTCTCTGTCTCCAGTTTGGCCGTCAGGCTTTTGTGCCATTCTCTATCGAATGCTCGGCTGATGTCAAGGCATATTATTCTAGCTTCTTGCTTTTCGCCAATGGCATTGTGTAGCTGTTGTTCAATGTATGTTAATGCATCGCTTGTAGAGTGACCAGATCTGAATCCAAATTATTTGTCTGAAATCAAACTGTGTCTACACATATACTTCCAGATTGTTGAGTTTAAAAGTCTTTCCATCAGCAAGGCACATATACTTCCAGATTGTTGAGTTTAAAAGTCTTTCCATCAGCAAGGCACATATACTTCCAGATTGTTGAGTTTAAAAGTCTTTCCATCAGCAAGGCACATATACTTCCAGATTGTTGAGT
This sequence comes from Lamellibrachia luymesi, assembly GCA_009193005.1. Classification (NCBI taxonomy): domain Eukaryota; kingdom Metazoa; phylum Annelida; class Polychaeta; order Sabellida; family Siboglinidae; genus Lamellibrachia; species Lamellibrachia luymesi. The sequence goes on along the minus strand of SDWI01001028.1, from coordinate 15,792 downwards.
TTAAAAGTCTTTCCATCAGCAAGGCACATATACTTCCAGATTGTTGAGTTTAAAAGTCTTTCCATCAGCAAGGCACATATACTTCCAGATTGTTGAGTTTAAAAGTCTTTCCATCAGCAAGGCACATATACTTCCAGATTGTTGAGTTTAAAAGTCTTTCCATCAGCAAGGCACATATACTTCCAGATTGTTGAGTTTAAAAGTCTTTCCATCAGCAAGGCACATATACTTCCAGATTGTTGAGTTTAAAAGTCTTTCCATCAGCAAGGCACATATACTTCCAGATTGTTGAGTTTAAAAGTCTTTCCATCAGCAAGGCACATATACTTCCAGATTGTTGAGTTTAAAAGTCTTTCCATCAGCAAGGCACATATACTTCCAGATTGTTGAGTTTAAAAGTCTTTCCATCAGCAAGGCACATATACTTCCAGATTGTTGAGTTTAAAAGTCTTTCCATCAGCAAGGCACATATACTTCCAGATTGTTGAGTTTAAAAGTCTTTCCATCAGCAAGGCACATATACTTCCAGATTGTTGAGTTTAAAAGTCTTTCCATCAGCAAGGCACATATACTTCCAGATTGTTGAGTTTAAAAGTCTTTCCATCAGCAAGGCACATATACTTCCAGATTGTTGAGTTTAAAAGTCTTTCCATCAGCAAGGCACATATACTTCCAGATTGTTGAGTTTAAAAGTCTTTCCATCAGCAAGGCACATATACTTCCAGATTGTTGAGTTTAAAAGTCTTTCCATCAGCAAGGCACATATACTTCCAGATTGTTGAGTTTAAAAGTCTTTCCATCAGCAAGGCACATATACTTCCAGATTGTTGAGTTTAAAAGTCTTTCCATCAGCAAGGCACATATACTTCCAGATTGTTGAGTTTAAAAGTCTTTCCATCAGCAAGGCACATATACTTCCAGATTGTTGAGTTTAAAAGTCTTTCCATCAGCAAGGCACATATACTTCCAGATTGTTGAGTTTAAAAGTCTTTCCATCAGCAAGGCACATATACTTCCAGATTGTTGAGTTTAAAAGTCTTTCCATCAGCAAGGCACATATACTTCCAGATTGTTGAGTTTAAAAGTCTTTCCATCAGCAAGGCACATATACTTCCAGATTGTTGAGTTTAAAAGTCTTTCCATCAGCAAGGCACATATACTTCCAGATTGTTGAGTTTAAAAGTCTTTCCATCAGCAAGGCACATATACTTCCAGATTGTTGAGTTTAAAAGTCTTTCCATCAGCAAGGCACATATACTTCCAGATTGTTGAGTTTAAAAGTCTTTCCATCAGCAAGGCACATATACTTCCAGATTGTTGAGTTTAAAAGTCTTTCCATCAGCAAGGCACATATACTTCCAGATTGTTGAGTTTAAAAGTCTTTCCATCAGCAAGGCACATATACTTCCAGATTGTTGAGTTTAAAAGTCTTTCCATCAGCAAGGCACATATACTTCCAGATTGTTGAGTTTAAAAGTCTTTCCCTCACCTTGCTGATGGTACTGAACAGTGATAACATGGGCTACCTTCCATTGCTTAGGCGTGATTCCCCCGTTAAAGCATAGCTGGAATAATTTGGCCAATGGTTTGGCCAGTTCTGGAGCAGCTTCTTTCAATACTCTAGCTGGGGTTGAGTCTGGTCCATTTGTCTTTTCGATGTCAAGCTTCTTTAGAATTTGTTTTACTTTCTTTGGCCAAAACACTATTTTCTTCAGGATGTACGTGTCTTCCTGTGCACACGAGGGACTGGCTTTTCGTGTTCTGCTTCTGGGATAGTTGATCTAAGATGCACAATTCTCTAATTCTTCCAACACACATCATTCGTGCAATATTAGTATGGGGGGGAGCATCAATCATACTGAATTTTCAGACTCCAAAAAGGAGGGTTCAACTCTGCACATACACATACCTATAACTTGCGCTATAACGCGCTTGCTATTATCTATATGAAACTTAACGAAGCTGTTTACCATCATATGATACTTAATTTGTATGTGACTTGTCCCTGGTGGTTGTCATAGATACTAATGTACATGTCGCCTGTTAAACGGAAGTCGAAAGCGATGATAATTTAATTAGGCGTTTTCTGATACAATTCTTTCGAATGCATCCAAAAATACGCAACGTTTAATAGTATTCTTGGTTCTAGTTACACATATATGGCAATACTAAAAAAAAAGCAAAAATATAAGTTTTTTAGCTGTCGTATATTGGTAAAACAAATCGTATAAAAGGTTCGCCGGGTTATATAGATTCGCCTCTGCGTGCTCTTCATAGACAACGTTCATTTTCACATTCCGGGACGATTCACAGGGAGCTAGGCAACCCCCTAAATATGTATTGTCATTATTGTCGTATATGACATTAAAATACAAAAAAATATAACATATAAAAAAAAACACGACAAATAGCCTATAAGCAGATGTAGGTATAATCATGGTATATCTATTAAAATGCACTGACGAAACTTGTCTACTAATAGATAGCACGCTGATAATTATGGTTTGGCTTTTTTGCCTTCGAGATAATTATAGACCTGCGTTATGCAAAGACCGGTCTGCTCAATTCGTTTCTTTTTATCTTAGCTCTTGCAGAATTATTGTTTTTGTGCGTGAACAAAACAGATTGCTACACTATTTTTTACTTCACGATGTCATAAATGAGAAATCGTCGGCTATGCCTAAGACAAGACAACCTAAATTGCCCCGGTGGATGTAAATAAATAAATATTACACTTACATAGCACCATATGTAGTTACAAGCCGCTCGAGGCTACTACCCGTTAATGCGTAGCAGAGCCCATCGGCCCTTCGTACAACCAATTAATCTCCAGATAGAGCCCGTTGCCCCCCCCCCCGAGAAGAGCAGTCATGCTCCACAGAGCTCGTTGATCAATAGCGCTCTTGGAGTTGTAGGTGTTTATACAACACAAGTGCTCTTTATGTAAACTAGATACATGTATATATACGTCACCTTTGATATGTGTCATGTCATTTATTATGTTTGTCAAACTATGATGTGTGAATGTGACTTGAGTTCCAACTCATTGATGCAACGTTGCCTGCGATGATATATGGTTGTTTATGATCTACCTTTTTATTTTGCATGATACCCCTAGAGTTTTGTTACATAATAATCGAAAAAGCTAGCAGGAAAGCCTTTAACTCGAACCAATAACGATACGTTCAAACAATAGACAATTTCAGCTATAAGGTTTTCGCTCTACTTATTACTGGTTCCGTAACTGACGGCACAATGACGTCAGCTGAATTTGCCGGTCACGTGTTCTCCACAAGTATCGCACCGAGATACAGGTACGTAAATACCGACCGAATGGCGTCCATTAATGAATACGTTACTTATAAGTTTTTATATGTTATTTCAAACTACTACTAAGTTTTTAGACGGTATTTTTTAGACGTAATTATGTTTTATATGCGATATAATCTAGATGTCTAAGACCAGTTATATATAACTTACCAGGACAGCGAAAACACCAGTAATTTGCTTTGAGAAATACACTAGAGGGGTGTGTGGCAGGGGTGTGTGGCAGGGGCCTCAACCTCAGGCCCACCTGTCTTGGGGCCAACCTCCCACCGCCCACCAATTTTGAGGGTCCACCTCCCACCAATCCCACCTATTTTGAGGCAAACCTTCACCTCCCACTTCCTGCCACCCCACCCTGCCACCCACCCTAGCCTGCCACCCCACCCTAGCTTGCCAACCCACCCTAGCCTGCCACCCCACCCTAGCCTGCCACCCCACCCTAGCTTGCCAACCCACCGTCACACTAGCGCTTGACGGGCAAATTCACTGCTTCGAATTTATAACTGACACTGCATTATGGCAACGTTGAGATACGTTGGTAACAGAATATATAGCCCTATTGTTGAAACTGTCGAAGATCTGCATAGGCACACATACAACGTCTTGTATAAATATATATATGCATGAAATAATAATTATATTAAATTAATTGAATAGTCTATTGTGTTAAAATATTAACAGTTGCTGCAGAATACAAAAATAAAACATACATACATACATACATACATACATACATACATACATAC
>SDWI01001027.1:167994-212346 GCA_009193005.1 Lamellibrachia luymesi | reverse complement strand
AATTTTGACAAAAATAGCCATGTATTCATGCGCCCACATAGCAGAAAAATTCCCATAAATCCCTCCGCCAGTTAAACTCTTTAAAAAATGCACTGTTTCACAGCCAATAGTTTCTACAAACAAACCTGTGAATATGCCTGCTCAATTGCACTTATGTCACATCATATGAATTCTTTAAATTCACATATCGCAATGTAATACGCCCTACATTCGTGTAAAACAATAAACAGGAAGGTCAACTGTGGTCTTACCCCTTAATCGTGCGACGGCGCTTCTTGGGCAGTAAACAAGTTTGCATTGACTTTTGCGTCGCTATTACCGCACCTGACCGCGAAATCAAACCGATGCCCACACCGCTCGGGAGTCCTGTGACAGTATCATTGCCGCATTAAAATTCTACCTATCATGCACTGCACGAATGTAGTGCCTAATAAACAATAATTATACATGGACAAGGTTTGAATACGATTTTTGTGACAGCAAGCAGGCCTATTACTATTAATGAAACATGTTAATGGTCTCCCGTACAACTGCACTGTTAATGGGCCTGGGTATTAGCCGGAACGATCGGCGGCCATGTTTTGACTGTTCCAAAACATCACCTAGTGGGCGGCCTTCACCTTGAATATCACCTAGTGGGCGGCCTTCACGTTGAATATCACCTAGTGGGCGGCCTTCCATTAATTAGTGGGTTACTCATGATGATCTCGGCCTTAGTTAACTTATAAACCCGTCTTTAGTAGATGTAAAGGTTGCTCCATTGGGGGGGGGGGTTGATTGATAGTATGGGTGTGCGTGGTCATCAATAGCCATTATTATATTTTAGTAATTTCCTTGTTTATTTGACATTTCCTGAATAATATTTAATGACTGCATAAGTTACCAGTTTAAATTAAAACAATTTAAATGTGACTATTTAAACACAACCTAACTTATCAAAACGACACAAAGCATGAATGTGAACAGAAATCCGGATGTTTATTTTTTATAAAGCATTCATACATGTATTAATTCGTACAACAATTATGACAATGTTATAACATAAAATCATATATCCATGATGTTTTTGAAAATGTTATATTGATGTTAAAATGTTGACTCTTAGAAACATTGTATAAACGTTATTAAAAAATGTTTTATTAAAACATATAATTATATAACATCATAAAAACATTTCCCTGAAATATCATGAAAATTTTATAATGATATCAAAATGTTGGCTCTTGAAACATTGTAAAAACGTTTTTGAAATATGTTTTATTATAACATATATATATATATGTATATGTATGTATGTATGTATATATGTATGTATGTATATATATATATATCATCATAAAAAATTTCCATAAAATATTGTAGAGTTGGATACTCCTCTTCATGTTGTGTTTCTTCGAAGAGTCTTCACAATTTGGGCAGCAGGATTTCGGCCAGGCCTCACCTTTCTTTTAATATGTTGCATATAGTTTACATATTTCTGCTGCGCCACTATCTAGATCCCCAAAGTATTATGCTTCTCTTGCAATGTGTGCAAGTGTGTGCACATTATAAACTAAGAACTCCCTTCCATACAGCTCTGCACATTTGCTGACAAAATGTTGCAGTAATTTGTGAGCATAGTTGCCATACTGTGTAGTCAATTTGGAATTGACCATGTTTTGCTGCTCTTGAAAAGGGGAAAGCCATCTACATTTTGTGATGTTTATGTTCCTTTGTCCAAAAAATGTTTTTTATGATGTTATATATAATTCTGTTTGAATAAAACATTGTTCAACAATGTTTTTCAAAGATGGCACATTTTGATATCATTATAGCTTTTTCAAAAACATTATTATGACATTTAATGAAAAAAATTTCTGATGTTTTAAAAATATTATTGTGTTTGCTGGGAATGTTTTAATGATGTTTTAAAAACATCACTTAAAAATGTAAAATTACGTTATCATAAAAACATCTGAATGATGTTTCTGAAATTTTACATAATATTTTATGTAAATGATATTGACATTTTTTTCGTTATAACATGTATATAGCCTTTATCAAATGTTATAAAAATGTTATGTGTTTGCTGGGTAGTGATTCCATAGTAAAGTATAATTGCAATTACTTTTAGATTCACACCCCTATTCACTAAATAAGGCAGCTTATTGCAGAGTGAGATACAATGCTGTGGATTGCCTGAGTTGTAATTACAGTAGGTACTGAACCCTGAATAAACAAAGGGTCCATTAAACAATAAGTAAGAAATGAAAGTACTAGTATGCACAGTTACAAAGAACATTTCGTGAAAGTGGATTCACAAGTCAGACAATGATTCAATAATCTGATCATTACAGAGCACATTTACAAAGAACATTTTGCGAAAGTGGACTCACAAGTCAAACAATGATTCAGTAATCTGACCATTACAGAGCACATTTACAAAAAAACATGTTGTGAAGTAGATTTCCTTAACAACATGTTCTTTGTAAATGTGCTCTGAAGTAGATTTCCTTAGCGATAAATAACAAGTATGCATAGTTACACGGGCCCGTTAGATACACAACATGAGAGAGGCCCAATATAAAATTGTGTATCAAGTTCAGAATCTAACATAAATAATTATTCCATAATTTATTCTTTTAAATTCACTCAAAAATTGCATTAAGCACAACAACAAAAGGCCGCTCCTAAAAAGCATTTAGTTGTAGTGTTCATTGTGTAACATGCCAAGTTCGGAAGGCCCGAAAGGGGTAGATTAACACGTACGAAAAAAATTTGGGGTCGCGACGTCGCATTGACGACCGGCAGCCACACTCGAGGCACAGCACAACAAACACACTATTAACCACAATGGTTAAACACATTATTTTATTACACACAAGAAATTGTAATTATATACAATTTAAATAAGGTACATATAGGTACTTAAATAGCATAATTATATAACAGGCTAAAATGCAGGTAAAAAATACTGAACATAATGAAAGGTGCATAAAAAATTAAGGTAATGGATAAAAAACATAGCAGTGAAATAGCAGTGAAAATAGCTAGATGCTCCACTTTTCAATTACATAAACATACACAGCATATACTTCTAATACACAAGAAATTATAATTATATACAATATAAATAATTAATAATATATACAAAATGCTAAAATACATTGCCAAAAAATATAAATCATATAAAAAATACTAAGAACGATGCAAGGTCCATAAAAATTAAGGTAATGGACAAAAACACAGCAGTAAAAACAATCAATAAAATGCTCCACATTTCAATTACGCAAACACGCACATTCTATACTGAAATGTTCAAATGATAAAAAATAAAAAAATAAAATTATACAACAATAATTACAAACAGGCTAGACATGCATGCAGCTATGGAAAAGAAGCACAAATCAGCATGAAACATCATGTTGATAAAAGGGCACTTAATAAAGTACAGATTACAGAAAAAAATCTGTTAAATAAGGCAATACTGATAAATAAAATAAAAATACCATGCCAGAAATATACGAAGCTATATACAATTCTGACTGAGATGGTGTATGAACAGTAACCCACTAATGTAAGGCCGCCCACTAGGTGATGTTCAATAGACGGAACAGCCAAAACACAGCCGCCGATCGTCAATAAGTCATCGTTCCGGGAGCCCAAAACATATCTTAATGTACGTGTAATTATTTCCCACTTGGTGGAAAGTTGCATTATTACGTTATCTAACTACACATTCCAGTGAAATCATTATATAGATCACGCAATCCACGCTATTAGCAATTCAATCTCTTTCCGGGCTCGTTCCGGGCTCGTTCCGGCTAATATACAGGCCCACTGTTAATGACAAAATAACGTTAACGGTCTTCGTTTTATGTTTATTCCAAAGCTGCTTCGAGGCTTAGCTGGTGCATGGCGCCACTGTTTTACATCGGCCATTTCCAGTGAATTTAAGCGTGAGGGTTCAGCTATGGACATATATTTAATGACGTTTAATCCTTATCCTTATCCTTATTTATAAATATATAACACACACACATATATAAGAAGAGAAAGCTTTACAAAAGGCTGAAACAAAATTAAAAAAACTGTCACTTAAACACGCACGCACGCACGCACGCACGCACGCACGCACGCACGCACACAGATATTACAAAGAGTACACCAGCCAGATGTGCAACATTTGACCAATCGGCAATCACTGTTGGGGGCCAAATTCTAACATACATTTTTGTTTTGTATTATATATATACTTAATATTTCTGTATAATAGACTTGCACAAATGATAGCTTATTACGTTATATCAGTGTTTTATAGGTGGGTCAATGCCGACCGAGGGCCAAAAATCAAGGCCGAATAACGTCATAATTAATTTGTATAGCATGTTGTTGTTGTTGTTTTTGGTCTCCTCTTTATTCCTGAAGTCCGGGTGAGGCTGGCACCGATACTGATCCCTGGCCCAAAACTCACACCATCTTGGAGAAAAGGGTACTCGCGACATTACAGAGTGGAGGAAGGTTTTTGTCAGGATATCAATACTTGCACCCAAAGAGAGATGCCAAATGACTGAACATTAATTACCAGAAGTAATGCCAGTGGATGTCAAAATATCAAAAACTCAACGTAATAAGGTTAACTAGGTACAATGTTATGTTAAAAAAATACACCTAGAGCAACTAACAACCAGAAGAACATCCACGTGTACACCAGCAAGAACTGTTACCAATTTTCTTTTTTTCCCCGAACAATAATAGATTGGAATTCACTACCAGACACAACAGCCAGCATCACAGAACCACATCAATTTAAGCAAGTTCTGACACACTTATTCCGAAACAAACACGACTAAATGGCATGTGCGCCTAACCCTGACCGTTTGACTCCATAGGAGTGTTGGCCAGTACCACTACAAGACAAGACAAGACAAGCGGATGTTGGCTCCTTTGTTGGAAGCTGCGCCGAGACCACTTTACGTTCTCTGTCCTCTTGCCGTCAGTCGCCGTCAGTCGCCGTTGCGTATATAACTGCTTCCCAACTAAACACAATAAATAGTGACCACATTGTCAAGGCCCAGGAAACGATACAATGACCACCAATAGCAAAGGTAACTGTGGTCTAACTCTAGCAACAAGCTCCGCGATAAGGCGCCACCGTCTAGTGTTTCGCAACCTGGCGGGTTTCACGGAAACAGTTGTGCGTCTGCCGCGTGTCGTGGTCCGGCTTGGAGTCACTCGGGCCGCGCTGTCTCGTCGGACGTTGTCTTTCTAAATATGTCCTTAATGACGTTTAATCCCGTGACTGAAGTGGCTAACCGGCTGTACAGGTTAAAACCCCAAACGGTTGTAACGCTACGGGAGTGGACAAAGGTTTGAGGCCCGTTCACAATCACACGAGCGATTTATGTCCAATTATGTCGTACGAGACCGTGTCGTACGAGACCGTGTTGCACGACGTAATTATAAAAAAGACCGATTAACGAGGCAAATTTGTGGCTATGATTGTGTCGTAGAATTGGGACTAGTCCCAGTCTTCAGACCCAGGTCTACGACAGGTCTATGACAGGTCTACGACAGGTCTATGACAGGTCAACGACAGGTCTACGACAGTTACGTGCAATTCTTGAAGCAGAGTTGTTAATCAGCGAGTGCCGCGACTGACGGGTTCCACTCGTCGTGATCTTTCATCAAAGATGAAGTCGCGATTGGCGTAAGTCAAAAGTCGCACGTCATGGTGTTTTGGTACATATAGCTCGTGTAAACGCACGCATAATTAGTTTGTGCGTCGTCCTGCAACACTGCATCATACAACACTGCATCATACAACATAATCGGAGAAAAATCGCTTGTATAAAAGGGCCTTTTGTCACTACAGTCGTGCATATAGGTCAAACAATATGTACATATAATGAATGACAATTACATTTGAAAGTAAAATGTCATTTGTAGCTATGCAAGTACAGGATGATGGTACACTTCCCGACTTAATCATTAGACTTCCACCATTAGATTTCCACCATTAGACTTAACCATTAGACTATTACCACATACAACACAAACATATTTTATATCTAGTTTCGTGAAACATCGGTGTTATGACTTACATAGGGAATGCTTTAGTGCTTGAAGTTGAAATGAAATTGCACATATCGAAACCAGGCCCGTTGCCAGGGATTCGGGGGATCAGGGAGTTAACATGAACCCCCTTTTTGTGAACCCCTTTTCCAAAAAATATAAACCCCCTTTGAACCCCCTTTCCCTCAAAAGCGTGAACTTGTCCCAGCCTGCTAGCTGGTGAGCATCTTGACAGAAGCACATCTGTATAATGAAACCCAGGCAAGAAGAAAACATAAATAAACAATTCTTATTTTCATTAACAAATGGTTGCCCAGTGAGAGCAGCCATAATGCAGTGACACAATGGGACAGTTTGTCTGGAAGCAGACACAACAGATCGTCAGGACAAATTGCCTTAATGCCCTCTAATCTGTCGGTGCTGTCATTGTCAGGCCATCTGGCTGCAGGCAGCTAGAAGCCCTGGGCCCACTGAATGCTCAATTTGTTCTCAGATTTAATCTGCAATTATGGATTTGTTCTGTGTGTGTGTGGGGGGGGGTTGGGGTGGGGTGGGGGGTGGTGGAGGGGGCATACAGTTTGGCCTTTCATTGTTTGACTGGAGCTGCTGAGGGAGTTGGGCGTTTTAGTAGATCCCAACACCCATATTGGGGTGTTTAACTAACTGTATTTGATGTCTAGACGGAGACATGCTTTGATGGTGATCTGGAGTGGTGCACTAGTAGTATAGGAACCTTCCCTATACTACTTGCACTGTCACACAAACAATGGTGAGTGAGAATATATTACTGTAAGGGCACCAACTCAGACAGGGGTTAAACCAGAGGTAGATGAAACGGGGTATTTTTCCAGGGATAGATGAAACAGGGCATATCTTTCTTGGGATAGAGCAATCAAGAATAATAATGGAGTTAATTTGCTTTGCAGCCATCGTAGCTGAATAGTACAGGCGTACATAACAAATAAAAACAAATTAAATACATTACTAGATCATTACATTGCATAAAAATAAATATAGATGCATATTAAATTAGCAGCATTAAATTGCATACAAATCCACTACCGAGTACGGCTCAATTGATTAGGACTATGAAATAGAGGCATTGTGATGCTTTAGCGGCTATTTCGTCTATGTGGGGGTTGCCATTTTAAGTCATCTGTTAGTGTGACACTTGGTAGACGGGTTGAGTTGACATGCTCGACGGGTCTGTCGTTGATCGTTAGTGTCGGGATGTATGCAGGTGTTCTCTTGAAACAGATGCGTAGTCCATTGCGCGACTTCGCTTGCTAATGTTTGGAGCGAGCTGAACCTTCTTCCCGTAGTGTGCCGTCGTCTAAGTATGTCACGTGTTCGCTGTTTGCGAGTCATTTGTGTGATGCGTAAAGCCAAGTGGGCCGGATATTGTTCCTTGTGGCGCACGTGCGTTGACAGTAATGAACTCCGATGTCACACTGCCGATCTTTACTCGCTGTTTGTGTTGACAAAGGAAAGAGGTCAGCCAGTTGATGAGGACATTTGAGAGTCCAAGTGGTGTACATTTTGTAAGTAGAGTATGGTGGTCAACTCTATCAAAGGCTCTGCTAAAATCGACGAGAAGTATCCGAATCATGGTTCTGGGGGAATCTATAGCGAGGATTTCTACTTGTGAACAAGCTCGACAAGTGCGTGTACAGTGGGTGTTCCCTTTATTGGCCCGTATTGTTGAGGGTTGACCTGGTCGCTGGCGATGTCCGTTATCCGAGCGCAAATGAATTTCTCCAGGCATTTCAATAAAACCAGTGTGAGAAATATTGGGTGTAAGTCTTTATGGATCAGTGTTGGCGGTCGAACTTTAGGTAGGTCGAATATAGGCGTATTTCCATAGCACGAGCAATATGGGGGGTATGTCTTTCTTAGGATGGATGAAACATGGGGTTTATTTGTTCAAGTTTATCCTTGACCCCTTCAAAATGTATCCCTTGGATTAATTGGATGTCTCATCCATCTCATTACCTGACCCAGACGTGGGTTACTCTCATTACCTGACCCAGACGTGGGTTACTCTCATTACCTGACCCAGACGTGGATTACTCTCATTACCTGACCCAGACGTGGATTACTCTCATTACCTCACCCAGACGTGGGTTACTCTCATTACCTCACCCAGACGTGGGTTACTCTCATTACCTCACCCATACGTGGGTTACTCACATTACCTCATCCAGACGTGGGTTACCCTCATTACCTGACCCAGACGTGGGTTACCCTCATTACTTCATCCAGACGTGGGTTACCCTCATTACCTGACCCAGACGTGGGTTACTCTCATTACCTGACCCAGACGTGGGTTACTCTCATTACCTCACTCTCATTACCTGACCCAGACGTGGGTTACTCTCATTACCTCATCCAAACGTGGGTTACCCTCATTACCTCACCCAGACGTGGGTTACCCTCATTACCTCATCCAGACGTGGGTTACCCTCATTACCTCACCCAGACGTGGGTTACTACAAAATAACCATGTTAAAATATTCTGTAACACTACTTTAAATATAGTTTGTAATACAAGTAAAAGTAAGAAAATGATAATGAAGCTGCAAACAAATTAAATATAATAAAATATTCTAAAAACTACGGCCAAACTTGTCCGCGTGCGGACTGACTCTTCGATGCAGCCAAACCCAGCCCAAAATAACAGCGTAGTTCAATCTATTCAAGTGGCGTCCTCTGGCGGAGAGTTTAGAAAACACATTGGATGGCAAGCCTGATCATTCTGGGTTCACGTTTTCTTGTGTCTGGTTAAATAACTGAGGAACCAGCGTCTCTTCAAAAAGAATTAATGCAGAACAACTTGTGCATAGCTAGAATATGGACTTTGTGACCCAAGGTTTAGCTGTGAGTAGATAGAACATTTATGCCAGGCCATGCTGTTTGGTTCAATTTTAACTTTACGAGTCTATGACATTTAACTCCAAACAACCCTGTCTTGAGCTAACATACTACATAGGAGTGGTTTATTTTCAGGGTTTTCCTTCTCTAGGATTAGTGAGTCCACAGCCGGTATTTTCCATTTCCCTGTGTGGAGTCTTTTACTTCCCCTGGCATAGGCACCAGATAGAAGGGACCAACGGCTTTATGTTTTACTGTCCCTTCCAACAGACACAGGCAAAGTGGGGTAAACAAAGTTGCCCAAGCTTCGAAACGGCGGAGGTGGTTTTGAACACTGGTCCCTTCGACTGAAAGTCCAACGCTCTACCACTTGACCACCGCATCCACCACACCCAGCCTTAGACCTCACACCTGTGTCTGGTTAGTCCAGATAGATTTGTATAAACAGATTTAATCACTTGTGAACATTTTCCTTTCTGGATGCAGTTAATTGTTTAAACCTTTTCAATATGCGTTGGGTGTTTTAATTTGGCAAACAAAAATTATTTGACGTTTGAGTGACCCCCATGCATGATTCTTTTAGAAGGTAAACAAACATAATTCACATACGAGTTACAAAGCTGCATTCCAGAAATGCTGGATTTTGCCAAATTCAAGTATTTTCATAAAATATGAGTGTGATTAATAATATGGCTAATAAATAGAGAACTTTCAAAAGCAGTAAATATTCATGAAAGTAATTGCATATAATAATGGTTATTTTGTTTTGTGAAAATTATATAAAATTATTATTCCCTATAACCTCAATTCTACTGACACGGCCAGCAGATGACAGACTGGCTGACAACAGATGACAGACTGACTGACAACAGATCATGGACTGACTGACAACAGATGACAGACTGACTGACAACAAATGACAGACTGACTGACAACAGATGACAGACTGACTGACAACATATCGTGGACTGACTGACAACAGATGACAGACTGACTGACAACAGATCATGGACTGACTGACAACAGATGACAGACTGACTGACAACAGACGACGGACTGACTGACAACAGATGACTGACTGACTGATAACAGATGACAGACTGACTGAGAACAGATGATGGACTGACTGAGAACAGATGATGGACTGACTAACAACAGATGACGGACTGACTAACAACAGATAACCTACTGGCTAACAACAGATGACAGACTGACAACATACTGAGCAGTGAAACACCTCACTTTGACAAGCCCTGTGCAAAGAGACACATCAGTTAACTTGCACTGACAATGCAGGTGCAAATAAAAGTGTCTATGATGGGTAAATAATATCTTGTGATGTCAGTCACCGGGCAAACAGTGCTTTGTTGTGCTGGAGTGTAGCAGGCCTTCACTGTGTGAGTGTTGTCAAGGCCTTCACTGTGTGAGTGTTGTCAAGGCCTTCACTGTGTGAGTGTAGTAGGCCTTCACTGTGTGAGTGTTGTCAAGGCCTTCACTGTGTGAGTGTAGTAGGCCTTCACTGTGTGAGTGTAGTAGGCCTTCACTGTGTGAGTGTAGTCAAGGCCTTCACTGTGTGAGTGTAGTAGGCCTTCACTGTGTGAGTGTAGTAGGCCTTCACTGTGTGAGTGTAGCAGGCCTTCACTGTGTGAGTGTTGTCAAGGCCTTCACTGTGTGAGTGTAGTCAAGGCCTTCACTATGTGAGTGTAGTAGGTCTTCACTGTGTGAGTGTAGTCAAGGCCTTCACTATGTGAGTGTAGTAGGCCTTCACTGTGTGAGTATAGCAGGCCTTCACTGTGTGAGTGTAGCAGGCCTTCATTGTGTGAGTGTTGTCAAGGCCTTCACTATGTGAGTGTAGTAGGCCTTCACATGTGTGAGTGTAGCAGGCCTTCACTGTGTGAGTGTAGCAGGCCTTCACTGTGTGAGTGTAACAGGCCTTCACTGTGTGAGTGTTGTCAAGGCCTTGACTGTGTGAATGTAGTAGGCCTTCACTGTGTGAGTGTAGTCAAGGCCTTCACTGTGTGAGTGTAGCAGGCCTTCACTGTGTGAGTGTAGTAGGCCTTCACTGTGTGAGTGTTGTAGGTATGTACTGTGTGAGTGTTGTAGGCCTTCACTGTGTGAGTGTAGCAGGCCTTCACTGTGTGAGTGTTGTAGGCCTTCACTGTGTGAGTGTAGTAGGCATTCACTGTGTGAGTGTAGTAGGCATTCACTGTGTGAGTGTAGTAGGCCTTCACTGTGTGAGTGTAGTCAAGGCCTTCACTGTGTGAGTGTAGTAGGCCTTCACTGTGTGAGTGTAGTAGGCCTTCACTGTGTTAGTGTGAGGTGTATGGAGGGCCTTGATGTGCAGAGGGTGGGGTATGCGGAGAGAGTGTTTGGATGGCCGGAATGTGTTGAATGTGGGGTGTGTGAAGGACCAAGGTGTGTGGAGGGTGGGGTGTATGGAGGGGGTGTGCGGAGGGTGGGGGTGTGCGGAAGGTGGGGGTGTGCGGAGAGTGGGGATTTGTGGAGGACCAAGGTGTGTGGAGGGGGTATACAGAGGGTAGGGGTGTGTGTGGAGTGGGTATGTGGAGGGTGGGGGTGTGTGGAGGGTGGGGGTGTGTGGATGGCCGAGGTGTGTAAAGGGGTGTGTGCAGAGGGTAGGGTGGGTGGAAGGGGTGTGTGGAGCGGGTTTGTGGAGGGGGTGTGTGGAAGGGGTGTGCTTCTCATGAGGAAGCTGGTGAGGAGCTGGCTAAAGTGGGCTGGACACGTACAAAAAATGGAAGGGGATAGAAGAGGAAGACTGAGATGGGAGGACTGCGTGAAGAGATATTTTGTGGGAGTGGAGAATGAGGGTGATGGATAGGGGAGGGGAGAATGAGGGTGATGGATGGGGGAGGGGAGACAGTTGGTGAAGATGGCAGTGAAACAGGACTAGTGACAAAGGAGAAAGGGAAATGATATTGACGACTAGTTTCAGTGCCAGCCCCACCTTGGACTACAGGGATAAAGAGGAGAGCAACAACATTATTAATTATGTAAAGCCATCATATAAATTATTATATAGTGATAGCTTAATTTGTCTTGAAAATACATCTTTATTTAAATTCTCACTGCAGATCATTATATATATTATATATTATATACATATATTTTAAATTATTATTTATGCATATTAATTAATAAATAATTATTATCATTGGATTAGATTTTTATAATAAGTTTTTACCATATTGTGCTATATTTATTACTTATTTATTAATTATTTTAATCTATTTATTTGTTTATTTAGCAATTTTAGACCATATTATTAATCTTTTATATGTAGTGCCATGAGCAATCTTGGGTGTGGTGCCATATCAAATAAAATATATTACTATTATTATCATTTGTGGGCCCCCGAGGAAGCCGGTATTATGACCTGATGGGGGTCACTTGAGTATGAGTGTGTGGATATAAATCAATAAAAAAAGTTTTGTATTTGCACTCCTAATGGTGTCCTGCTTGTCCCATGGGATGCACATCATTATTTGCACTCCTAATGGTGTCCTGCTTGTCCCATGGGATGCACATCATTATATTAATAAATTAGTTGGTCCTCAAACTTTCTAATACCTGGTAAGGTTCACCCTATGAAGCTTTCACAGCTTCTAATAAGCCATGCCTGACAATGAGCCGGTGAGTCAAGCGGAACGATTACTGGTTGCCTTTCAATGTTTCATTTGTGCTGAGTGCTTCAGCTGCATTCTCTGCACTTAATTGGATCATTGAAGAGGCTTTCATGACATATCATTAGGCTGTGACTTGAGGGAGGGACCAACATATGGGGCAGGTTGGAGCATGTTTGTCAACTACATGTGGCATTACTTATTGTTGTATTCTATTGTGTGTGTCTCATAGAGGGACAGCTGGCTCAGGCCAATAGAGGGATAGCTGGCTCAGGCCGATACAGTTGTGTGCAGTGGTCACAGGGACCTAATCACCAGTGTTTGTTGATGGTTATGTAGCATACATTCAGTGGGTAACAGAACGCTCAACTTGTCAACAAAACCACGCATTGAACATCTGTAAGTACACAGCTTCAATTATTGTTGATCAACAGATGTGTCGTGTGTCTAAGGAAAGTTTAGCAGAATTTCAGTTGAGTGTAAGTTACGGTTGCAATGGCTGTCAATTGTCATTCTGTATCGAGAGTCTTAATGGTAATGTGTCATTACATTCAAACATGCATTTAGGCCCATTCAAGCACGTGCACACGCAAGTACATAAGTAATCATGCATGTAAACATATGCACACACCCACACACATACGCCCATGCATGTGCCCACATACATGCACGCATGCATGCACCCATGCACCTGCACACATGCTCATGCTGGTTAATTTACTTAAATTTAATAATTTTATGTACACTCGTTAATTTTTTTTAATTATTTTACATTAATTAATTTTATTAAAGAACTCAGTAACTTTAAATTAGCTACTTCATGTTATTTAATCACCCTCCTCTGCTTGCGACCTATAGTTCATGTTACCAGACAGGAAGTCAGGTAACATGTTTACATGGCACATATTCTACATATGGCTAACAGCCTACATACACCTCCATTGGGTATATGGGTTTCCTCCGAATTACTTTACACTGGCTATGTTTTCCCCAATTTTGTTTTATTTTGGGTACATTTTTATGCTGTTATGTGTAAAATTTACCCTGAAACAGTTTATTTATCACTTGTATAAATATGTCAATGAAGCCCTTGCCTTGGAAGTGGGTGGGAGTAGGCGTGGATTAGTCTACTTGAGCTGAGTTAGGCCTGCAGACTGACCTTATTGAAAATAACTTGCATTTGTCGGTTAATTTGAATTTAATCAAGTTTATTTGCTACTCATGCAGGCATGCTATTCATGCTACTCATGCTATTCATGCTACTCATGCACGCATGCTACTCATGCACGCATGCTATTCATGCTACTCGTGCACGCATGCTACTCATGATATTCATGCTACTCATGATATTCATGCTACTCATGCTACTCATGCACGCATGCGCACACTCACAGGCTTCAGGGGTGTTTCAGCTCACCTACTTGTGATGGGCCTCAGAATTCAACAAAATAGTTTATTGTTGTATGATAAATTAAGGGAATGATAGAACCGAAGCCAGGAAACTGATTCTAGAAAAAAAATTAACCAAGGTACTTCCTAGTGCACTTCTGGCAGAGAAACCTCCCTACAGATGGACATGTCCTAGTGCACCTCTGGCAGAGAAACCTCCCTACAGATCGACATGTCCTAGTGCACCTCTGGCAGAGAAACCTCCCTACGGATGGACACGTCCTAGTGCACAATGTGTGTGTAATTGTAAAAGAAACAGTTTGCTACAAATGTCAGTGTTGCAGTGGCATTCATTGAATAACAGTCTCACTGCATCACGGCTACAATGACTGGAATCTGACCTCTGACCTTCAGAGGAGGCATGTTCTGGAATGAATTTATTAATGTGATTGTGGAGAAGGTTTAGCAGCAAACAGATTTAAACTGTAAATTAATTTCTGTTTGATTCATTGGTCAGGCAAGCGGGTGGGTGGGCGGGGGGGAGGGGGGCGGTAGAAAGGGGAGGATGGTGGGAGGAAAAAACTTTCAATGTGTTGCTCCCAGAAACCACGACTAGTGTCAGCGAGGTGCAGTACAAAGAGACAGGCGTTAACTTGTCACATGTTCATGTCACGTTTTTGGACTGAAACCATTTCACGTACTCCGGACTGTTTCTCATGTTGCAGACCGCAATAATTAATAATTATAGCAAAGTAAACTCTCACCTCATGTTGTATAAATACTATTTTGACAAGTGTAAAAATATTCATTTGTCTACTTTATTTCTTGGCCACATTATGTTATTAACAGATAGATAGTTTTAAATTGTTGTAACTTTAGAGTTCACCCTCTGTGCACTGTGTTAAATTGTTGTAACTTTAGAGTTCACCCTCTGTGCACTGTTTTAAATTGTTGTAACTTTAGAGTTCACCCTCTGTGCACTGTGTTAAATTGTTGTAACTTTAGAGTTCACCCTCTGTGCACTGTGTTCAATTGTTGTAACTTTAGAGTTCACCCTCTGTGCACTGTTTCTCTATGCCAGGCTTTATGATGGCTGATTATATTTCTGATAAGGCAAGTTTGCAAAGTAAGATTAGTCTTGCCAACATTAGTGTCAATGATAGCTGATATGCTGCGTTGCTATGTCTCCAATATACTTATTACTTAAGTATTGCAGGCCAAACCATAATAAACTGAAGGTTATCATCATTTCAGATAAATGTAATTAACCAAGGATTATCCACAATGTCTAAGATTCAATGACTTGATAATCTGGTCTTTAAATCCAGATCAATAACAGTTGCCTAATGGATCATTGCTTATCCTCAAAGTTACGCTTACTGATATGAATACATATCCTCTAATAAGTACCTTGCATAATTAATGTTGAACGTAGGTCTCCATTAATCATTTATTGGAGTTTATTTCTACCTTACTTTCATAGTTGCCTTTTAGGGTTTAAATTGCATTTCCACCCTAAATCATTGGCGTCACCTCGGCCTTATGATGGCTCCAACACGTCCATGTTCACGATATAATGCTTAATGACTCTGGTTTGTTGGTGACATTCACACTCATGGCGGCATTGCTGTCTAAACTCAGTGTCAGCTCAAACAGTTGAGCAGTTATTCATGTATAGATCAGCAAAATATTTTCCATTGTACAAGACAATTTTGTGGAATATTTCTAGCCCGATTATGTTAAAGAGCAACATAAACATCACCTTTGAGTACTGTGCACATTTACACAAATGTGTATCTTGTGGGTGAGAATGCGTGTATGTGTACGTGTGTTAACACAAGCACACACTTGCTGGCGTGCTGGTATGTATGTACACAGTTGTACTTTGTCAGTAAATTGGACCAGTTCTGTAGTTAATCAAACCATAATGACAATCCTGATAGGACAATGGTAACACAGTAGTGCAGTGGCTCCAATGCTTGCGGTACTTAGTTTCTCAAAGATTTATCAGCTAATTGTCCATGAATACCTGTGGTAACTGATATGTTTATCTGCCACAACTGTGATGAATCTTAGAATGTATTTGATGTGTGCAGACTGTAGAGACATTGTTTCTTTTATGAAGGCTGGTCACGCACTCAGCGGACATTTGTCTGTCAGTCTTTTGTAAAGTCATTCATGCTGGTTTCATTCAGCTGATAATATGAGCGTGTATTTAGCAACTGGACTGATAACAGTTTGACATTGTGAGAACACCCACATTTATAAAGCCTGGCAAGATTAGTTTATTAATAACTGCAGTGTGGTGGGTCTTTTGCTTCGACTGGCAAATGAAACCGATTTGTTTTAGCCAGAAACATTTCTAGCTCGAGTCAAATGCAGTCTGACATATTTATCTAGGTATGGCGCAGTTCACTGTGATGTGGACTGAAATAAGTCAATTATTTTTATTAAATTAAATACAGAAGGTCGGTGTGCATGTGTTTGTAATAAACAACAACTCCATGTCTAAAAACTTTTTTATGGAAGTATACATAACTAGACCTTCTTTGTACAGATGTTCACCCTCCTGATTGACGCATATGTGTTGTGTAGTGTACACATATGGAAGTGTAGTGTACATGTAGTGATGTGTAGTGAACATATATTGAAACTAATTGTGCATATACTCTGAAGTGTAACACACATAGTTAAATGTATCATATATAGTTAAGTGTAGTGTACATATAGTGAAATGTAGTGTACATATAGTGAAGTGTAGTGTACATATAGTGAAGTGTAGTGTACATAATGTTCAACATAGTGTACATATAGTGAAATGTATTGTACATATAGTGAAGTGTAGCATACACACAGGAAAGTGCTGTGTACATAGTGAAGTGTAGCATGCATATAGTGAAGTGTAGTACACATATATAGAAGTGTAGTGTATACAAATATTTCTGTTTGTTTGTTGTAGACGCCCCAAGGTTGAGCAGCTACGGGAACTATGCAGGTGAGGGCAATTATCACTGTCTTCTGGCACAACATTGTTACGGATCAAGGATTCCCAGATAACACCAGTGAATTCCTCCTCACAAAATGGTTTAGTCCTCCAGAAATATGGAATTCTCCCAAATATTTGTGTTCAGATGTACCTGAGGCTTGTGAGACAGTTCTGTCTTTCCCAAAGACACATAGGCTAGGGAAATCAGGGAAATGTGACAAAGTGATTATAATAGACAGTGTCCATCATTATGTTATGTGAATGGCCATGCTAAACAGGTGATGTGGATATCTTAATAAAATGAAGGGTGGTCATTACAGTTGAATGGTTTCAACTTCTAATGGCACTTGTGAAGATGTTGCCAGGTATCTTACCACAATACAAACTGTCAAACGTGAAAACATGCAGTCTTCAGTCAAGGGTCTCGGACAAGTCGGCCAACTCACTCTGTGAAATGACAACCACAGTGTGCCAAAATGTCTACTGTACACGTATTTGGCCAAATACCATCACAATGGGCCAAACACCACCACATTGTGCCAAACACTACCATAATGTGCAAAACACCACCACAGTGTGCCAAACACCACCACAGTGTGCCAAACACTACCACAATGTTCCAAACATCACCACAGTATGCCAAACACCACCAAAATGTGCCAAACACCACCACAATGTGCCAAATACCACCACCATGGACCAACATCACCACAATGGGCCTCTCGCCTCCACAGAGGTCCAACACCACCACAGTGGGCCAAACACCACCACAATGTGCCAAATACCACCACAGTGGACCAAACACCACCACAGTGGGCCAAACACCAGCACAGTGTGTCCACCAAATATCCACCACAGTGGGTGAAATGGCTACTACTGTGGGCAAAATAATTACCACAGTGAGCCAAATCACCATCACATGATCACAATATGCCAAATGTCCACAACAGTGGGCCAGATTATCATCAATTTGGGCCAAATGGCCATGACATTTGGCCATCACAAAATGCTAAATGTTTACTACATTGGGGCAAATGTCCATCAAAATATGCCAAATGTCCACAACAATGGGCCAAGTAGAATGTGCCAAATGTCCACCAGTGTACTAAATGTAGCCATCACAATTGGCCAAATGTAGCTGTCACAATTGGCCAAATGTCCACCACAGTTTGGCAATGTGCCATCACAATGGGCTTGTAGAATTGTACCAAAATTGTACCAAAATGCTAGTTAATGTATGTTCCTGGGAATCCCAAAGTAGTTTTTAAAACATCTTTAACATATTTTCTGTGACACAGCAAAGACAGATTATACTACAGCGTAAGTTGAAGTAGTTTCTCGGCTGTTCCAGTATTGTGTATTATCATGTCATTTAAAACGCATTAATTCATGTTAAATTTGACTTCATTGAATTTGACATCAGCTGAATTGATTGTCACTATTGTGAGTTCTGAAACATCACACTAAGTATTAATAATTGAACTTTTCAGTTTGTTAACAGTGGTAACAGACCGTAGCATCATAGAAATGTTTGTCACTGCAGTGAATTTAAAAAGTCAAATGCTCTAAATTGAATAATGACTGATTTATACAGAATTATATACAGAATTACACAGCATTAATGACTGATTCACGCAGTAATCAAAATACCACCAAAATATATTATAATCAATCTGCAGTCTAAACTTGTTGCATGGATTAGGGTTAAACTTGTTGCATGGATTAGGGATAAATTTGTTGCCTGAATTAGGGTTAAACTCAGTTGCATCAAAAACAAAACTTTGGAATTATTTGTCGCCAATAATTTTGAGTTGATGACTATAAACTATATATATATATATATATATATATATATATATACCCACGCCCTGCCCACCCACATGTTTCAATGAACCAGAATTTAATTTTTACCATTATCTGCTGAAATACCCCACATAACGGGGATTAACAGGGAGAATTTGTGGGATAAGAAAGGGTGACATGGGTGGACGGAGTAAGGGAGGAGATTCGGGTGAAGTAACCATGAAAGGAAATATAATGAGATGTTTTGGCAAGGAGGGCACGTGATGGAAAGAGGGAGGAAAAGAGGAGTAAGTGACGAGATGAAGATTAGCTTAGCAAAGTGTGGACTGAGACATTTTGTTCACTTCTGCAGTTGTTATATTGTTTTCACTTTTGCTACATGATATTTTATTCACTATGTAGTTGTGACATTGTGTTCACTTCTGTAGTTGTGACATTGTGTTCACTTCTGCAGTTGTAACATTTTGTTCAATTTGGCTATGTGACATTTTGTTCATTTCTGCAGTTGTGACATTGTGTTCACTTCTGCTATGTGACATTTTGTTCACTTCTGCAGTTGTGACATTGTGTTCACCTATGCAGTTGTGACATTTTTTTCACTTCTGCAGTTGTGACATTGTGTTCACTTATGCAGTTGTGACATTTTGTTCACTCATGCGGTTGTGACATTTTTTTCACTTATGCAGTTGTGACATTTTTTTCACTTCTGCAGTTGTAACATATTGTCCTGTCATATTTCTGACTTGTACTTTAATACTTTGTCCCGCCCTTGGTCATAATATTGAGGTTTCCCTCCAGGACAGCCGGGTGGATGGAAGCGAGGCAGACGGGGAGTGGAGCGAGGGAACTGACGACTCGGATGAAAGTAAGTGGGGTTTGTGTTAGGACAATGTTGCTGTCTTGTAGATTGTGACCTTAACTGAGGGACCAGGAACATCAGACCTTAACTGAGGGACTAGGAACATCAGACCATAACTGAGGGTACCAGGAACATCAGACCTTAACTGAGGGACCAGGAACATCAGACCTTAACTGAGGGACCAAGAACATCAGACCTTAACTGAGGGGATCAGTAACATCAGACCTTAACTGAGGGACCAGGAACACCAGACCTTAACTGAGGAGACCAGTAACATCAGACCTTAACTGAGGGGACCAGTAACATCAGACCTTAACTGAGGGACCAGGAATATCAGACCTTAACTGAGGGGACCAGTAACATCAGACCTTAACTGAGGGACCAGGAACATCAGACCATAACTGAGGGGACCAGTAACATCAGACCTTAACTGAGGGACCAGGAACACCAGACCTTAACTGAGGGACCAGGAACATCAGACCTTAACTGAGGGACCAGGAACACCAGACCTTAACTGAGGGACCAGGAACACCAGACCTTAACTGAGGGACCAAGAACATCAGACCTTAACTGAGGGACCAGGAACACCAGACCTTAACTGAGGGACCAGGAACACCAGACCTTAACTGAGGGACCAGGAACATCAGACCTTAACTGAGGGACCAAGAACATCAGACCTTAACTGAGGGGATCAGTAACATCAGACCTTAACTGAGGGACCAGGAACACCAGACCATAACTGAGGGACCAGGAACATCAGACCTTAACTGAGGGACCAGGAACATCAGACATTAACTGAGGGACCAGGAACATCAGACCTTAACTGAGGGTCCAGGAACATCAGACCTTAACTGAGGGACCAGGAACATCAGACCTTGACCTTGGGTTCTAAATTTCTTCTCTCCACTTTCCATCCTTTTATTTACATTTCTCTTACAACTGTAGTTTTCCAATCCTACGAATGATTTGCCCATTCTCCTCTGACTTTGCTGTTTCACCGCCTCTGTTCTATTCTCTAGTTGCCCTTCCTCTGTCCACCCCAAGTGCCCTCCCCACTTCACCATTATCTTCTCACCTGGCTCACCAGCAACCATGTATCCTATCCTGTACACCCATATATCATATCCTGTACACCCATATATCCTATCCTGTACACCCATATATCCTATCCTGTTAACCCATATATCCTATCCTGTACACCCATGTATCCTATCCTGTGCACCCATGTATCCTATCCTGTACATCCATATATCCTATCCTGTGCACCCATATATCCTATCCTGTACACCCATATATCCTATCCTGTACACCCATGTATCCTATCCTGTACACCCATGTATCCTATCCTGTACACCCATGTATCCTATCCTGTACACCCATATATCGTATTCTGTACACCCATATATCCTATCCTGTACACCCATGTATGCTATCCTGTACACCCATGTATCCTATCCTGTACACCCATGTATCCCATCCTGTACACCCATGTATCCTATCCTGTACACCCATGTATCCTATCCTGTACACCCATGTATCCTATCCTGTACACCCATGTATCCTATCCTGTACACCCATATATCCTATCCTGTATACTCATATATACTCATACATCATATCCTCTATATCAAAGTTACTGTCATATACCAACCTTTTATTAATATAATAAAAATTGCATGGATTATTAATTTGGATGAAGTTAGTCACACGATCCTTTTCAATCTGCCTGGCCTTAAGATGTCTATAGATGTCTTACAAATTGTATAAATCCCACATTCCTTCATTTGTGTGTGCAGGGACGCAGACATAATTAGCCATGACTTTGTGAGAGCTGACACACTGGACACCAACAATTACCTGCCCATCCCTGGATCATCATTGCCCCCCCCTGATAAAATCAAATCCACCTGACATATGATTAACTCGTCAGAGCATGTTTCATCTTGATTCAGTATAATTAATTTCCTGCTGTTGTTGCCCTGCCAGGCTGGTCAGCTGGTCACCCAGTGTCCAGATCTAATAAAACCACCTTATGTCACGCCCACCCAGATAAGCCCAGGACTGGACTGGGGCTGGACAATGGCCTGTCATGCAAAGAGACCATTTGTAAGACTGACCACTGATCAATATCACCACAATAGAAGTTGGATTTGGTCCTGACTTAAGCTGGCTTTGTCTAGGATTATGTGTGTGGATTAAGCAGCACTCGGTGTTACGCAACGTGTTTGTGTGCTTGGCTTTGCATGTTCATGTGTTATTTGACTTGAGTTATATGTCTTTAAATGCATGTGTCGGCTGGCACTTAATTTAATTGTTGGTTGTCGCAGCTGATGGTGGCATGGATTCTGCTTGTAGCTCAGGTATATATATATACTCTTATTTATGTATCAGACATTTAGCTGTCATTTTGGGAATGGTTGGTTTTCTGACTTTTCCCACTGGAGATATTTTATTGTAGATAACTTCATCAGTTCACTCAGCTGTTTAAATGAGTACTTGGCAATAGACATTGGTGGATATGTGAACAAATAGATAACTTCATCAGTTCACTCAGCTGTTTAAATGAGTACTTGGCAATAGACATTGGTGGATATGTGAACAAATAGATGACTTCATCAGTTCACTCAGCTGTTTAAATGAGTACTTGGCAATAGACATTGGTGGATATGTGAACAAATAGATAACTTCATCAGTTCACTCAGCTGTTTAAATGAGTACTTGGCAATAGACATTGGTGGATATGTGAACAAATAGTCTTCATGCTGTAATTGCAGCGTGGGTTTTAGTTTCAACCATACAAATACTATACATTGCAGTCGCCATGAAGAGGGTAAACCTGCTCTAGAATACCATCTAATGGGTATATAGTTTCCCAGATGAAGTCACTACAGAAAGGTGGTATGAGGACTGGGCTTGTGTGTAAATGTGTTTCTTGAGAAGAACTTCCAACTGAACTTGCGTGTCACTGTTTAAACTTACCAGTAATTGTCAGAGTTTAAAGTAAAACTGTCTCAAGTTTATAACAATTGAAATTGTTATTTTGTTAGCACAGAAAGTGTTGAATTCCACAGTGATTTTGTAATTTTATTTCTTCATTATTTTATTCATTTTATATTAGCAATAAGTGGAAGGTCTAACTCCTCAGTCACATGGAGTAAGTGGAGTAAGTGGAGTAAGTGGAGTAAGTAGAGTAAGTGGAAGGTCTAACTCCTCAGTCACATGGAGTAACTGAGCTATTTAAAAGTGGAACCCTTCTTGGTGGATGACTTGACATTTATCTCAGCAGGGAAGCACCCTCCACGGTGTACATGTGTCGTATACACAAGTGCATCTGGGGGGGTTGTGGTATACACAAGTGCCCCCCAAGGTGTCGTATACACAAATGCATCTGGGGGGGTTGTGGTATACACAAGTGCCCCCCAGGGTGTGGCATACAAAAGTGCCCCGCCCACTGAAGGTGTGGTATCACAGTAGCAATATGGGGGTATCCCCTCTCCCATTGGGGGGAGTCTGGAATGTATGCTCTGTGATGTGTCATTTAAGAGTCATCTGAGCACCAATTTGGGTTCCCAAAAATAATTTTTTTAAAGAAAAATATAAAAAATGTTCACCAATTTCACCAACAGTTGCCATTTTCCCATAATCTTCTCAAATTTGCTGAAATTAATCTTGATGTTTTGCCCTCCTAAACTCATGACCAGTTGTTTTTGCCCTCAAAACATTACGGAATAACCTGATTCCGTTCGCCACTTGTTTCAGCTTGTAACGTGATGCTGGCAAAACTGGTCTTCCAGGCCTGAGATCTCCCATTTTGGGAAACGTCAGACTCTAGCGCTTTGTGCCACTGCCTCAGCCACTCAGGTGTATAAATGAGTAGCCTTTGTGTAATCGCTGAATACTTCCCATAGAGGTAGAATTGGTGTTCGAATGAAGTGTATAAATCTATAAGGGTGAAGTGTATAAGGAGTGAAGTGTATAGATATATAAGAGGTGAAGTGTATAGATATATATATATATATATAAGGGGTGAAGTATATAGCTCTATAAGGGTGGAAGTGTTTAGATCTATAAGGGTTGAAGTGTTTAGATATATAAGGGGTGAAGTGTATATATATATATATATATAAGGGGTGAAGTATATAGCTCTGTAAGGGTGGAAGTGTTTAGATATATAAGGGGTGAAGTGTATAGGTCTATAAGGGGTGAAGTGTATAGATATATATATAAGGGGTGAAGTATATAGATCTATAAGGGGTGAAGTGTATTTTATCTATAAGGAGTGAAGTGTATAAATCTATAAGAGGTGAAGTGTATAGATATATAAGGGGTGAAGTGTATATACCTATAAGGGGTAAAGTGCATAGATATATAAGGGGTGAAGTATACATACCTATAAGGGGTAAAGTGCATAGATCTATAAGGGGTGAAGTGTATAGCTCTTTAGTCAGTGCTAGGGTCTGAGATGACCGGGTTCATGTCACTAGAGAGGACTGACATTTGTGTCACTAGAGATGACCGGAGTTCATGTCACTAGAGAGGACCGGGGTTCATGTCACTAGAGAGGACCAGGGTTCATATCCGAATACCCTACTGCCACATGTTTCTTAGATGGCACATGTAACACGGGGGCGTGACTGTCACTAGAGAGGACTGTGGTTTAAGGCATGGTAGTTGTGACTGTCACTAGAGAGGACCAGGGTTCATGTCACTACAGAGGACCAGGGTTCATGTCACTAGAGAGGACCGGGGTTCATGTCACTAGAGAGGACCAGGGTTCATGTCAGTAAAGAGGACTGGGGTTCATGCTACTAGAGAGGACCAGGGTTCGTGTCACTAGAGAGGACCGAGGTTCATGTCACTAGAGAGGATTGGGGTTCATGTCACTAGAGATGACCGGGGTTCATGTCACTAGAGAAGACCAGGGTTCATGTCACTAGAGAGGACTGGGGTTCATGTCACTAGAGAGGACCGGGGTTTGTGTCACTAGAGAGGACTGGCGTCCATGTCACTAGGGAGGACCAGGGTTCATGTCCACCTGCTCTCATTTAAACAAATGGGTAATTTCATTCACCCCTTGCACCTTGTCTAGGTGGCCACCAGTGCTCTATAAAACCACACAGTATTATTATTATGCCTGTTAATGAAAGACAAATCTTTCAGAGACTCTGTCTGCCTCAGACCAGGAGGAGTCAACGAAGACACCACAACACCAGAAGATTGCACACCCATGCATCACGATCGCCCACGTCAACATGCCCCATGGACACCTGGGCCATGACTCTGTCGATTATGTACTGGACAAGATCGATGCAGAGTGGCTTAATATGACCACTGTTCAGGTAGACAAACTCAGACTCATAACTGAAATGTGTGCGAACAAAAACGTTTGCATTTTATGTGCAAAGATCATTTAAAAAATGGATTATTCAAATTCAATATAATTAACAAATGTCTAAAAAAATGTGTTTTATAATTAAAAGTGATCTATTAAAACAGCCTACATGTCATAGTAACAGAGCATGCAAATAAAAGCGTACACTTACACATGCACTTGTGTCGCCCCCTGCTGTCTAGTCATTGAGACAGAACAGTGTAATTTGATCTACCAGGTGGCAGCAGCTTTTAACAACCTCGTAACTGAATAAGAAATTGCCAAATTAATTAGTGCATAAAAATGCTGAAACAGATATAATAAAAAAATTACAAAAAACATCATTTTTATTATATTCTTCATGCAATAATTGCAGTGTGGCTGAATGCTTCCCAGAAAAGTCAAGATAATGTTGTAATGAACAGGTCTTCCAGGTGAAGTGTAATGAGCAGGTCTGCCAGGGGGTGAAGTGTAATGAGCAGGTTTGCCAGGGGGTGAAGTGTAATGAGCAGGTCTGCCAGGGGGTGAAGTGTAATGAGCAGGTCTGCCAGGGGGTGAAGTGTAATGAGCAGGTCTGCCAGGGGGTGAAGTGTAATGAGCAGGTCTGCCAGCGGGTGAAGTGCAATGAGCAGGTCTGCCAGGGGGTGAAGTGTAATGAGCAGGTCTGCAAGGGGGTGAAGTGTAATGAGCAGGTCTGCCAGGGGGTGAAGTGTAATGAGCAGGTCTGCCAGGGGGTGAAGTATAAAGTGCTTTGAACAGTCCCAAGGACTGCAATTCACTGCAAGTAAGATAATTTGACGAGTAAGTGGTTGTGTTTGGCAGCGTCCTATTTCTCTGAAGAAGCGTCTGAGTAAGAAGGAGAGAGCCTGGCTGCAGAAACAGGGAGTAGAGTTTGACACGGGGGACGACACAAGTGCCATGGAGGCGCGACTTCTCCTCAGAGGTGGGTCCTGTGTATTTGATGTATTCTGTTAAGAACCATATGTTAGGGGCCATACGTTTGGGGCCATATGTTAGGGGCCATATTTTAGGGGCCATATGTTAGAGGCCATATGTTTGGGGCCATATATAGGGTGTATACTTTATGGTATCTCTGAATAGTTATCATTTCCTTTGTGAATAACAACGCAAGTCAGGTATAGATTGAAGTAGGCCAACTTAATGACATGTAGTTTTATTAATAATAATCGTGTAAACATCAATAATCAAGTGACAAATAACCACAGCAAGCATGCCGGCCCCAGACTGCTAATTTCACCTAATAGATATAACTCGACATCGTAATAAGTGTGTCAACCAATGGTAACAATATTATGACTACTAAATAAATCACTACAAGCTAATATGTTTATTTTACCATGTGGGTGGGGGTCACTCCGCCACCAGGTCACCCAAAATTACAATGTGACCGACCGCCACATGCCCACATCCTGCTCTTGACATAGTTAATCACCAGAAGTGGATAAGCAGTCTATGCTATGTATAGGCAATTGCTTAGGAGTCGAGTGTATTTGACAAGATTTAACAAGATTTGCCATCCAAGACTAAAGACCCCAATGGCAAGTGGACAAGGAAGCCATTGGCTTATCAAGAGTCCAACATCTCTGTCTAACCCACCCACCTAAGATATGTGTCAACCTTGTTTTTAAACATATTCACACTACTAGCTAACAATCTGTAGATAATCTGTTCCATTCATTTATTGTCCTCTGTGAGAATGAGTAATTTCAATCTACACTGATCTTTCACTAATGTTATATCACATACAAGCAAACTTCCCGTCTGTCTTAGAACCAAGTCCAATGCCTCAGCATTCAAGAGTTCCTGACAGCTGTGTAGTGTCAGCTGTGTAGTGTCAGCTGTGTAGTGTCAGCCTGTGACTGTAACACGCTGACTGCAGAAAACAAGTCATATTTCCAAGCTGCCAACCACAACAATAAACAATTAAGTTGCAGTAAATCCACAGGAGGGCGCCACTGTAGTTCAATGTGCAGTTGCCAGGTGGCAGCACTGTTGTGATCATTATACTTTCAAGCTAAGGACAAACAATACATTTTACTACTATTCATGATTTTGAATGATGTGTCACGGCATTAGTCATGATGAATGATGTGTCACGGCATTAGTCATGATGAATGATGTGTCACGGCATTAGTCATGATGAATGATGTGTCACAGCATTAGTCATGATGAAGGATGTGTCACGGCATTAGTCATGATGAATGATGTGTCACAGCATTAGTCTTGATGAATGATGTGTCACGGCATTAGTCATGATGAATGATGTGTCACGGCATTAGTCATGATGAATGATGTGTCACAGCATTAGTGACTTGCTCGCATGTCCGCGGTGAACTATGTTCATAAAACTTTTTTAAACTATGTTTGTTTGTAGTAGTATCGGACAACTTGAGAATGTGAATGGACAGAATTTTAATGTTGCGTTAATTGGTTTCTAGAAAACAACATTTTACGTTTCACTGGACATTTTCCTGCATGGCAGTGATGAGACCTGTATTACTTTTTCTGATATTTGGGTAGTGTTTTTAATTTTGCAGAGGAGCTAGGTATTCTCATGTCTATGAAGGTCATGGCATTTTAGAACTGATCAAATGTCATTTAACAATCAAAACATTCCAGAGTAAGTAACTCTTACAGCCACTGAGTACATGTTTGTATTGATGGCAGCATTATCCAATGACATAATTCTCTCTTTTAGCAAGTGTAGTACATGTTTGTATTGATGGCAGCATTATCCAATGACATAATTCTCTCTTCTATCAAGTGTAGTACATGTTTGTGTTGATGGCAGCATTATCCAATGACATTATTCTCTCTTCTAGCAAGTGTAGTACATGTTTGTGTTGATGGCAGCATTATCCAATGACATAATTCTCTCTTCTAGCAAGTGTAGTACATGTTTGTGTTGATGGCAGCATTATCCAATAACATAATTCTCTCTTCTAGCAAGTGTAGTACATGTTTGTATTGATGGCAGCATTATCCAATGACATAATTCTCTCTTCTAGCAAGTGTAGTACCGGGTATTCAGAATTGTTGGAAAGAAAGTTTATTTCAGAAGGGGATGTTATAGGAGAGTTCTTCTATTAGGTGAAATATGGTAGTTGGGCAATTCTGCCAAATGGTAAACCTTACCATATTTTTTTTATATATTTTATCTATATAAATTGAACCAGTGTACATCATAGCGGTCTGTTATGAGATGTTGTTGGACCAGTGTACGTCATAGCTGTCTGTTGTGAGATGTTCTTTGGACCAGTGTACATCATAGCTGTCTGTTGTGAGATGTTGTTGGACCAGTGTACATCATAGCTGTCTGTTGTGAGATGTCGTTGGACCAGTGTACATCATAGCTGTCTGTTGTGGGATGTTGTTGGACCAGTGTACGTCATAGCGGTCTGTTGTGAGATGTTGGACCAGTGTACATCATAGCTGTCTGTTGTGAGATGTTGTTGGACCAGTGTACATCATAGCTGTCTGTTGTGAGATGTTGTTGGACCAATGTACATCATAGCTGTCTGTTGTGAGATGTTGTTGGACCAGTGTATGTCATAGCTGTCTGTTGTGAGATGTTGTTGGACCAGTGTACGTCATAGCTGTCTGTTGTGAGATGTTTTTGGATCAGTGTACATCATACCTGTCTGTTGTGAGATGTTGTTGGACCAGTGTACATCATAGCTGTCTGTTGTGAGATGTTGTTGGACCAGTGTACGTCATAGCTGTCTGTTGTGAGATGTTTTTGGACCGGTGTACTTCATAGCTGTCTGTTGTGAGATGTTGGACCAGTGTACATCATAGCTGTCTGATGTGAGATGTTTTTGGACCAGTGTACATCATAGCTGTCTGTTGTGAGATGTTGTTGGACCGGTGTACATCATAGCTGTCTGTTGTGAGATGTTGTTGGACCAGTGTACATCATAGCTGTCTGTTGTGAGATGTTGGACCAGTGTACATCATAGCTGTCTGTTGTGAGATGTTGTTGGACCAGTGTACATCATAGCTGTCTGTTGTGAGATGTTGGACCAATGTACATCATAGCTGTCTGTTGTGAGATGTTGTTGGACCAGTGTACATCATAGCTGTCTGTTGTGAGATGTTGGACCAGTGTACATCATAGCGGTCTGTTGTGAGATGTTGGACCAGTGTACATCATAGCGGTCTGTTGTGAGATGTTGGACCAGTGTACATCATAGCGGTCTGTTGTGAGATGTTGGACCAGTGTACATCATAGCGGTCTGTTGTGAGATGTTGGACCAGTGTACATCATAGCGGTCTGTTGTGAGATGTTGGACCAGTGTACATCATAGCGGTCTGTTGTGAGATGTTGGACCAGTGTACATCATAGCGGTCTGTTGTGAGATGTTGGACCAGTGTACATCATAGCGGTCTGTTGTGAGATGTTGGACCAGTGTACATCATAGCGGTCTGTTGTGAGATGTTGGACCAGTGTACATCATAGCGGTCTGTTGTGAGATGTTGGACCAGTGTACATCATAGCGGTCTGTTGTGTTGCTCACACTGTACATTCTCTATGACACTCGTGCATAGTAGATTCTTATTATTATTGTATAGATCTGTTCACTGATTTCACCTGGTTGCAATCCAACAGTTAATTCCAAATCATTCCTAGTTTATTAGTTATTTTAGTTTAATCTGAACATTGTTGAACATGTTCAAAAATAATAAATATACATAAACTTACATACAAATAGTATTTACCAGGCTACCTAGTCATAGTTCAGTTTTTGTTAACACAGCTTTACATATCAGTTTGGCAAAGAACCTTTAAGATTAAGATATTTTCAGGTTTTTTAGAAAATAACATGTCCTAGCCATTTGACAGCAAATGTCTCTCCCAGAAACTTATTGCAATAACAATTGCCTGGAGCTAACGCAGTCAACTCTAGGCAGTGTGCACAGTCAACTCTAGGCAGGGTGCACAGTCAACTCTAGGCAGGGTGCACAGTCAACTCTAGGCAGTGTGCTCAGTCAACCCTAGGCAGTGTGCTCAGTCAACTCTAGGCAGTGTGCACAGTCAACTCTAGGCAGTGTGCACAGTCAACTCTAGGCAGGGTGCACAGTCAACTCTAGGCAGTGTGCTCAGTCAACTCTAGGCAGTGTGCACAGTCAACTCTAGGCAGTGTGCGCAGTCAACTCTAGGCAGTGTGCTCAGCCAACCCTAGGCAGTGTGCTCAGTCAACTCTAGGCAGTGTGCACAGTCAACTCTAGGCAGTGTGCACAGTCAACTCTAGGCAGTGTGAACAGTCAACCCTATGCAGTGTGCACAGTCAACTCTAGGCAGTGTGTGCAGTCAACTCTAGGCAGTGCGCACAGTCAACTCTAGGCAGTGTGCACAGTCAGCTCTAGGCAGTGTGCCCAGTCAACTCTAGGCAGTGTGCGCAGTCAACTCTAGGCAGTGCGCACAGTCAACTCTAGGCAGTGTGCACAGTCAACTCTAGGCAGTGTGCGCAGTCAACTCTAGGCAGTATGCGCAGTCAACTCTAGGCAGTGTGCGAAATCAACTCTAGACAGTGTGCGCAGTCAACCCTAGGCAGTGTGCGCAGTCAACTCTAGGCAGTGTGCACAGTCAACTCTAGGCAGTGTGCACAGTCAACTCTAGGCAGTGTGCACAGTCAGCTCTAGGCAGTGCCACAGTAAACAGTGTGTAGAGACCTGTACTGGTAGAGAGACTGAATAAATTTAAGTGTGTCCTGTACCCAGATACACATGCTTAGAATTAATCAGAACACAGGATATGGAAGTAATTGTTTTTTATTGACACAGGTTAATTAGATGTGCCAGATGACTGTCATTGACACCACTCTTGCATCAGGTGACAAGTGTTGTCTGACATACCTTTGTACCCCTGCTGGTCTGAGCTTGCATACTGATCTTTACAGGGGATGGTTGATGTCCAACAAAGTAATCTCACAGTTTATTTAACAGCAAACAAGAGATGGTCCATAAGCTGCCAGGTGTTTGTTCAGTAAGTGCAGTGACTACTTGGCTTATCAGAGACAACATCTATAATTTCACTGTGTTTGGGAAACATAGATTCACTGTCTTTGATCACCTGCAGCGGACTGCAGCAAAGAGTGGATTATTTGGATCTACAGTTTACTTCTGGTGTTCATAGACATAGAGAGAGGAGAGAGTTTGTGAGTTTGTTGGTGTTCATAGACATAGTGGTTGAAGACAGGAGAGAGTTTGTGAGTCTGTTTATTTTAGATAGGTATCATATCAAGTTGGAACTTGAGAGGCACCCAGGCCAGCTCTGGGACAAAGTCGTCTGCTTCGTTGGAATCTTGAATGACAGGTCTGCCAAGTTGGGATGTTGAATGACAGGTCTGCCAAGTTGGGATGTTGAATGACAGGTCTGCCAAGTTGGGATGTTGTGTTGGAGTTGTGTGAACATTGGCTACAAGAAACTCTAAAGGTGACCAGCCACGAGATGCCAAGGAGCTCAGGTCAGATAATGATCTACGAATTTATGTAAGTGAAGTAGCAACTTATATGGATTTTAATAGCCTGGGATAAAAAATTCACGTCCCTACAGGCCAAGGATTGCCATCAGCATGGATTCAGTGAGCAAGGATTATGAGCTTTATTTGGAGTATTCCGGATCAGGCATAAGGATGGGGGAAGTGGAGCTGTGTTTTGACAAGGACTCTGAGATCAGACATTGGTTGAGTGAGACTAGTCTGGGAGAGAGAGGGATGGTGGACTGGTACGACACAGACCAAGGCAGTTGTGGCAGTTTGGTGGAGATTAGTTCATTTCAGAGCATAAATGGTGAGTGTATCCCCTTTATAAATGTCACATCAGTCGAGTTGGTTACGTGTATGTATGGGTGGGTACATGTGTGTGTGTGGGTGTGAGCATGCATGTGTGCATGCATGCTGTGTCATTATTTGTAGTTGTAGCAAGACTTCAATGTATGTTAATCAAAATATAAAATTTTTCGATATAATGAAGAATTGGTATGTGGTATGGATGTTGGAAATAGACTAGAAGTTTATTTGACTACAGGATATTATTCCTGTATATAATCAAGGAGATTCTTGTAAAGCCTGAAAACCACCTTTATGCAAAATAACAACACAAACTTTGTGAACTACCTTTATGTTGAACACATTTCATTCTGACTGTCCCTAGTATGTAGGTATGTTGTGTGGGGCCTGTCCTGTAGGTATGTTGTGTGGGGCCTGTCCTGTAGGTATGTTGTGTGGGGCTTGTCCTGTAGGTATGTTGTGTGGGGCCTGTCCTGTAGGTATGTTGTGTGGGGCCTGTCCTACCACCAGGAAATATTGGGTTTGATTTTAATGCTTGCTGATTATATTTTTATTTCATAAAATGGGTACCACTTTATTGTCAACTCATTCAGTACCAGGGTGAAAAGGAAGGTGAAAAAAACATGTCCTTTGGGAATATGGGATAATGTCACACTATGCGATACAACAATGGACAATTTGACATCCTACACAAGCTTTATGTCTGTTGGTACGGTTACTTTTAGGGCAACTTTTTATTTCTGGCTATGGTAACTGTCTACTTCTCAATAGTTCAAACCTTATTTTTTATGAAATGATAGGCTAACGTGGAGTGGAGATACTTATGCAAATAATTGTTTTATTTTAAAAATATGTAGTGTAGCAATTATATATTACAAACATATATTTCTATTCAGTTTTCTGTTCGGTTTTCAATAAAGTAAAATTAGGGATTTTGTTATAATATAAAGTTGCAAACGTTCTTAAATGTGTACACTTAACTGTAAAGTGATCAACTAATGATCAAAGATAGCCTTGTCTTTAAATTGGGTCCTTGACAGATCTCCTGCAACATATAAATAGGTGATGATTAATTATAATAAAACCAATGACATTGTACAAAAACTGAATAGAAATTATGCTGCATTTATTCAGTCAGATATATAAACCATGTACTGTGTGAACGTGACTAAGACATAAATTTGCATTTTCCTTGTTTGTGTGCTAAAAACAGAATTTGTACTTTTATCTTGAGAATTATTGGTATAAAACAGCTAGTTGAATATTTGGTTTCCAAAGCCATTTATTTAAATGTATTGTTGAGATGGATAATTCAAGGGATTTAAATCTTAATTGAAATAAAATATATAGCTTTATTTAAGTCACCAACATTCATGTATTCTACTAGTACCAAACCTTTGCTTTCTATGATATTATAAACACACTAATGTCATTAGCATGTAATGTGCCTGCCTATGACTTGGCCCGGATTAATGTCAGTGAAAGTCACCAAGTGTAAATATTATTTCTCATCATCAGCCTATTCTACAGCCTTTATCTGCCTTCACCTACCACCTTGAGCTGGCCGACTCATTGTGTTCAAGAGCTCATTGTTTGTGGAATGTCACTGGTGGTTGGAGCTGCCTTTGAGTGGTCCTGAATAATGCCAGGACAAGTCCCTGCAGATACATGCAGCCAACAGCCAACTTCGTTAAAGTCCTTTGGACTCCTAAATACAGCACTGTGGATTACACAATACAACATACTGGGCATGTGTTACCTGCACCAGACTCTGGCAGTCGACAGGTTATGGCAGGAATTGTCAACTGATTTGATGTAACAAGAATGTTTGGTATTCATGTTGATGGGCAGTGACCATAGTGTATGGTCAGTGTATGGTCATCAGTGTATGGTCATCACTGTATGATTATCACTGTGTGGTCATCAGTGTATAGCTGACCGGAGTTTCATCCAGGACAACAAGGCTGGGTACCTACTGCAACTGTCATGGACCTGTCTTCGTATTACAGTTCTGTCATGCAGCGTTGTAAGTATCCCAGCTGGCAGCCTGTGACATGGAGTCAGTCACTCACAGATGTGATAAATGTCATTGTAATTGGTAGATAACATGTCGTTTTTATATGAGTTGATTTTCTTTGAAGTGACAGCTGTATTCATAATTTAAAAAAATGTTCTTTAAAACATTTTTGCAAGCACCCTGTCACAGTTGCGATGAACAATATTATAATTATGGCAAACAATTTCTTTAGTTTTTTAGCATTAGTGAGTGCTGTACTCTTGTAAGCACTGGCTGCTCCTTCGTGAGTGCTGTTGTGAGTGCTGTACTCTTGTAAGCACTGACTGCTCCTTCGTGAGTGCTGTGCTCTTGTAAGCAGTGACTGCTCCTTCGTGAGTGCTGTACTCTTTTAAGCACTGACTGCTCCTTAGTGAGTGCTGTACTCTTGTAAGCACTGGCTGCTCCTTCGTGAGTGCTATACTCTTGTAAGCACTGACTGCTCCTTCGTGAGTGCTGTATTCTTGTAAGCACTGACTGCTCCTTCGTGAGTGCTGTACTCTTGTAAGCACTGACTGCTCCTTCATGAGTGCTGGTGGATGCATTCATAAATTGAAGAATTCATTACCTCAGTGTCCCAGTGACCAAGATATTTAAGAATTATTAAATGTGATATTATATCTGAGAATGTGAAATGTACTCCCTCATTTCATCACAAGCATTTATTTCAAATCTAGACGTTGGTTTGTTTCAGATTTCCATTTGCTGTTTTGCAAAAGATTTCATGAACATATTAAAATTTTTCTGTATACAATTCTGTATACAAGCCAGGATGTCTTGTATGAGGACACACTGACCCTGCAGGACTGGACCTCTGTCCCTCCCAGAACCGTGAACCTCTGTCCCTCCCAGAACTGTGGACCTCTGTCCCTCCCAGAACCAAGGACCTCTGTCCCTCCCAGAACTGTGGACCTCTGTCCCTCACAGAACCATGGACCTCTGTCCCTCACAGAACTGTGGACCTCTGTCCCTCACAGAACCATGTACCTCTTTCCCTCACAGAACCGTGGACCTCTGTCCCTCACAGAACTGTGGGCCTCTGTCCCTCACAGAACCATGTACCTCTGTCCCTCACAGAACTGTGGACCTCTGTCCCTCACAGAACCGTGGACCTCTGTCCCTCACAGAACCATGTACCTCTTTCCCCCACATAACTGTGGACATCTGTCCCTCACAGAACCGTGGACCTCTGTCCCTCCCAGACCCATGGACCTCTGTCCCTCACAGAACCGTAGGCCTCTTTCCCTCCCAGAAACGTGGACCTCTGTCCCTCACAGAACCGTGGACCTCTGTCCCTCACAGAACCGTGGACCTCTGTCCCTCACAGAACCATGGACCTCTGTCCCTCAGAGAACCGTAGGCCTCTTTCCCTCCCAGAAACGTGGACCTCTGTCCCTCACAGAACCATGGACCTCTGTCCCTCACAGAACTGTGGACCTCTGTCCCTCACAGAACCATGTACCTCTGTCCCTCACAGAACCATGGACCTCTGTCCCTCACAGAACCATAGGCCTCTTTCCCTCCCAGAACTGTGGACCTCTATCCCTCACAAAACCATGGACCTCTGTCCCTCACAGAACCATAGGCCTCTTTCCCTCCCAGAACTGTGGACCTCTGTCCCTCACAAAACCATGGACCTCTGTCCCTCACAGAACTGTGGACTTCTGTCCCTCACAGAACCATGGGCCTCTTTCCCTCCTAGACTACACCTTCCAGATTGTCCTGATGGTTATTGCAGATGGACTGGCCAAACTCCACAACAACAACATGAGTGCCATGGATAAAGTCCTTGATGTGGACAAGGACTCTGGCCTGGCTGACGGCTGTGGTTCAGATGATCTGCCTCAGGCCAAGATAGTGGGCAAGGCAGACGTCTACAGCGGAGAGACGTCAGATGGTAAGTTTTGCTTGCTCACTCCCTTCTTTGCTTCGGCTGAGTCTGACCTTGCACTCAGAAGCAGGTCAGACTGTTCCATCTACTTTGAAGTTGTTGCGTTCTTCAGTATGGTCAGCAACAATCTGATCTCATTACAATGACCATGGATGCTGCCAACTTATGTGCTAACAAAGCAAAGGTGTGCCATGCCACATTAGTCACATATATTAGAAGGCTAACAAACAGAGCTGAGTTACTCAGAGTGGAAAGTAGAAGGAGAAGAGCAGTTGGGATAGGAGGACAGTATAAAGAGAGATTTGGCAGGATTGGGAGTAGGAGTGAGGGATGTTGGAGTGGAGACCCGTATCGATGCCAACCTCACCCTGGACTGAGGGACAATGAGGAGAGCAATATGTCCACCTCTATCATATGTCCACCTCTATCATATGTCCACCTCTATCATATGTCCACCTCTATCATATGTCCACCTCTACATTCTCTGTGGGTCTTTGTTTCACTGATGCTTGTTCTTTCTCAACCAGACGATGACCTTCAGCAGACCATGAGTGTGACCTACGTTGACCTTGACTCCGATGTTGCTAAACAGTTGGAAGAACAGTACAAGCTGATCATGAGGTCAAAATGGGGGCTTGCCGCAGATGAAAAGAATTCTCCACGTGGTGAGTTGAAGAACAGTTTATACACTAACGTAACTTTGTGATTGCATGAATGCTTACAATATGGGCTAGGAGGTCATAGTAATAACTTTGTGATTGCATGAATGCTTACATTGTGGGCTAGGAGGTCATAGTAATAACTTTGTGATTGCATGAATGCTTACATTGTGGGCTAGGAGGTCATAGTAATAACTTTGTGATTGCATGAATGCTTACATTGTGGGCTAGGAGGTCATAGTAATAACTTTGTGATTGCATGAATGCTTACATTGTGGGCTAGGAGGTCATAGTAATAACTTTGTGATTGCATGAATGCTTACATTGTGGGCTAGGAGGTCATAGTAATAACTTTGTGATTGCATGAATGCTTACATTGTGGGCTAGGAGGTCATAGTAATAACTTTGTGATTGCATGAATGCTTACATTGTGGGCTAGGAGGTCATAGTAATAACTTTGTGATTGCATGAATGCTTACATTGTGGGCTAGGAGGTCATAGTAATAACTTTGTGATTGCATGAATGCTTACATTGTGGGCTAGGAGGTCATAGTAATAACTTTGTGATTGCATGAATGCTTACATTGTGGGCTAGGAGGTCATAGTAATAACTTTGTGATTGCATGAATGCTTACATTGTGGGCTAGGAGGTCATAGTAATAACTTTGTGATTGCATGAATGCTTACATTGTGGGCTAGGAGGTCATAGTAATAACTTTGTGATTGCATGAATGCTTACATTGTGGGCTAGGAGGTCATAGTAATAACTTTGTGATTGCATGAATGCTTACATTGTGGGCTAGGAGGTCATAGTAATAACTTTGTGATTGCATGAATGCTTACATTGTGGGCTAGGAGGTCATAGTAATAACTTTGTGATTGCATGAATGCTTACATTGTGGGCTAGGAGGTCATAGTAATAACTTTGTGATTGCATGAATGCTTACATTGTGGGCTAGGAGGTCATAGTAATAACTTTGTGATTGCATGAATGCTTACATTGTGGGCTAGGAGGTCATAGTAATAACTTTGTGATTGCATGAATGCTTACATTGTGGGCTAGGAGGTCATAGTAATAACTTTGTGATTGCATGAATGCTTACATTGTGGGCTAGGAGGTCATAGTAATAACTTTGTGATTGCATGAATGCTTACATTGTGGGCTAGGAGGTCATAGTAATAACTTTGTGATTGCATGAATGCTTACATTGTGGGCTAGGAGGTCATAGTAATAACTTTGTGATTGCATGAATGCTTACATTGTGGGCTAGGAGGTCATAGTAATAACTTTGTGATTGCATGAATGCTTACATTGTGGGCTAGGAGGTCATAGTAATAACTTTGTGATTGCATGAATGCTTACATTGTGGGCTAGGAGGTCATAGTAATAACTTTGTGATTGCATGAATGCTTACATTGTGGGCTAGGAGGTCATAGTAATAACTTTGTGATTGCATGAATGCTTACATTGTGGGCTAGGAGGTCATAGTAATAACTTTGTGATTGCATGAATGCTTACATTGTGGGCTAGCAGGTCATAGTAATAACTTTGTGATTGCATGAATGCTTACATTGTGGGCTAGCAGGTCATAGTAATAACTGTTATGGTTACTAACTTGTATTGTTGTTGTGACTCCTAACAATGCTGAATTCTATTGATTTTTGTTCTATTAATTAGGCAAAGCATGGATCAAATGATAAAAACAAATAGTACTTGCTCTACGCCTAAGTCATGGTGAACCTTTCCTGCTATTTTTATATATTCTCCCATTATTAGAGTCCTTGCAGGGATGGAACTTTTTTCAAAATATTAAAATTTCTCTGGGCTACCATGTGCACCCACACAGATCAAACCAGGATATAAAAAGTTAAGTCAATAATGCAATGATAATATATTATAGCAAAGAATACTCAATAATGAACCCTAAGCTTATTATTTTATTTAACCCAAGGTAATGACTATATGTCACATTTTGAAATAATTTTTTTTTCATGCAAATGTATATGCAATGGTCTTAGAACTGTGGGCTTAAGCAAAGACTTGTTACAATGTTATCTCAAAAAGGTGGGCTACACATAGATGAATAATTGTTAGACTGTTCATAGAGGGAGCAAGTAGTCAATTTCTACTGACATTTCAACAGAGGGTGCCACTAGTGTAGCCTCCACTACACCTGTAGGTAGAACATAACTAAAATTTATTTATTTAATGTTATACAAAACTTGCCTGAAGAAACAACACAGCCAGAAAGTGGTAGCTTTTTCCAAATGCTTTTCATGTAATAGCAGTATAATTATACCTGGATACAACTGAAACTTAAAGTTGCCTACAACAACAACTTGCACCAGCAGATTTTAGGATATGACAGATGGGACAGCGTTACCAGTTTGTTTGCTAGCAATTCCATTGATAACTTTGATGTGCAAAAATATCAATGGTTTTTATAAATTAAGTTTATGACGTCGAAAATACATTGAAAATAATTTAATAAAACATATGACATATTGTACGAATATTGTTAATGGACCCAAGTAGTTTAAATGGGCACGAGCACTTTATTGTGTACAATGGTGATTTTAGATCACATTTATAGATTTAATTACTTATTATATATATTTGTTAACATATACTTTTTAACGTATTTATATTAAACATATCTTAAACATATATATTTAGCTAATTTATTTTTTAATGTATATTTGGATGTATATGTGGTATGTAGATTTTTTTACGTGAAATAAAAGTATTTGTTCATTAGATTGAAAGTTAATAACTGGTAACATGAATTAAGTCTGCTCTGTCCGAGGGAAAATAAATATAAATATTATCACTTTTGCCAACATTTAATAATGAATGTAAAGGAAGAAAAGGATAATTTACCATTTGGTGAGACAAACTCAGATCAAATGAATTTGCACATTAAAGTTCATAAAGAGTGCATGATATGACTTGGTACTTTCCATAGATATTGCTTGAAAATCTCACCATATTTGAATATGAGAGATTGGCCATTGACTGTTAATTTTGATGGTGCGTTCTACTAACACCTTGCATGTGTGTGTGCTATTTCCTATCAGGTGGTCAGTCTAGTGCGGACGCAGCGTCGTCCGTGCGCACGGAAGACTTTGAAGCACAGTTTATGAGAGTGGTGCCACAGTTTACAGGTAACAGTTTTGAGTTGATTAGTTGTTCATATAGCTGTGGTGAACTTCTTTTATTTATGACACACTGGCATATGAACGAGGAACTGTCCCATTTGGTAATGTTTTGTAATTACAAATCATAGGTAAACAAACCATAGGTAAACAAACCACATGTAAAAATTAGCAAACCACATGTAAACAAATCACTCGTAAAAATCACTTGTAAACAAACCACATGTAAGCAAACCACTTATAAACAAACCACAAGTAAACAAACCATATACAAACAAACTATCAGTAAACAAACCACAAGTAAACAATTCCATCATTTATGTACCGTACAAATTTGTAATTTTTTATTGTGACCCGTTTATAGAAACAGCCATATGTAGACTGGTGATATTTGGTGAACTTTTTAGACAATGTTGCTTAAATGTGCTATAATACACTTGACTAAAGGAAGTCATTGTGTTTTGTTCTCCTACCAGACCCGTCTAGGACCAAGAAACTGGGGGAGAGGAGACAGTTTGGCCACAGTGTGACTGACGCTGACTCTGTGCGCACGGAGGAACTGGAGACAGAGTTTAAGCGGAGTCTGGTCAAGTGCTCCATGCTGAACACAGGTAATAAAAATAATATATGATTCTTAAGGAGCGCAATATCGTTAAAAGTTCAAAGCGCTTTATGTAATTGATTAATGATAAATATGCTAGTAAATTGCAATGTATAAATTAAATGTCTGAATAAAAATAAGCGAAGTTGACTTCTTCGTCAGCACAGGAATATTTTATTGGTGCATTGAGGAGGGCATCTAGCATCATGAGGGGGGCATCTGGCATCATGAGGGGGGCATCTGGCATCATGAGGGGGGCATCTGGCATCATGAGGGGGGCATCTGGCATCATGAGGGGGGCATCTGGCATCATGAGGGGGGCATCTGGCATCATGAGGGGGTATCTGCCATCAGAATAATGTTGAAACCTGGAATTAAGAGTAAAACATAACTTTTTTACCCAAAATGTTTTCTGTTTAATGTTAGACATTACGCATTTGTATAGGACCAATACAAATTTTTTGTGAATTACATAAGATTGACCATTTGAGAAGGTCCCTGAGGTAATATGCTCTGTAGCGCTGGGAGTATTTACTGGTGTTTGCCTTTGCCAATGTTTGCTCAGCTCTAGAGATTAAATATCGCATCAGTTCAAACCAGCCTTCGTGATTTGGGCTGGGTTTGATAAAACATCATAGAACAGACTCTAAATTTAATTATTATACAATGGATTTATGATATTTTGTAGCATATTTAATTAGACCTTATCATTTTAATATTTATCAGACA
This sequence comes from Lamellibrachia luymesi, assembly GCA_009193005.1. NCBI lineage: Eukaryota > Metazoa > Annelida > Polychaeta > Sabellida > Siboglinidae > Lamellibrachia > Lamellibrachia luymesi. Next base: position 171,471 of record SDWI01001027.1, on the reverse strand, counting down.
GTTAATTAAAGGTGTATTTTAAAATAAATTTTTAATACTGTAAATTTACAAATAAGCAATGACGTGTTTATTACAATTAAATAAAATACATATTCTATGATGTATGCTCTTGCTGAAAAAGAAACATTTTTAACTGCCATTGGAAATTGGCATGACTGTCACTGAGTTTGAGTAACTTGTAAATTAGTTTAAATGATTATCATCATTCAATGATAACTGGGCACGTGTATGTTGTTGTATGTTGCTGTATGTTGTTGTATGTTGTTGTTTGTTGTTGTATGTTGCTGTACGTTGCTGTATGTTGCTGTATGTTTTTGTATGTTACTATATGTTGTTGTATGTTGCTGTATGTTATTGTATGTTGCTGTATGTTTTTGTATGTTACTGTATGTTGTTGTATGTTTTTGTATGTTACTGTATGTTGTTGTATGTTTTTGTATGTTACTGTATGTTGCTGTATGTTATTATATGTTGTTGTATGTTGCTGTATGCTGTAGTATGTTGCTGTATGTTGTTGTATGTTGCTGTATGTTGTTGTATGTTGCTGTACGTTGCTGTATGTTGCTGTATGTTTTTGTATGTTACTGTATGTTGCTGTATGTTGTTATATGCTGTAGTTTGTTGTTGTATGTTGTTGTATGTTGCTGTATGTTACTGTATGTTGCTGTATGTTGTTATATGTTGTTGTATGTTGCTGTTTGTTTTTGTATGTTGTTGTATGTTGTTGTATGTTGTTGTATGTTGCTGTATGTTGCTGTATGTTGTTGTATGTTGTATTACAGTTACCTGCTACATGACGCACATTTGTTGTATTTTAAGCCAGTCACCATTCAGTGAACTCATTTCATCTTCTTTTATTGCACCATCGTATTGAATATACACTATTCATATAATAGCTGTATCAGATGTTCATGGCTCATGCATACTCTATCCGTATTGTAGATGTGTTTGTTTTCATGCATGACTGAGCAAATGGTCATGCTTGACTGAATATGTCCACATGTCAGACAAATATTCCGTCTGTAGATTCTATGGACATTTCCAGTTAGAGAGCCTAGGTTTTTCTCAAAGTACCTTGGATTGTGATTGACAACCTGTCAGTCCACTTGGCAGAACATTCCCAGCCATGCGTGACCTGCTAGAACATATACTAGCACCAAGAACAGTGTGGGATCACTTGGAGTTATGACAAGTGGAGTTGTACAGTAAAACACGGACATGCTGGATGGATTGGCTGAGGATTGCCTGTGAAGTAGCCATGGAAACAATATCAGAAGGTGTTTGATCCTAGTGCTTTCTTGCTTGATTATTTCCTTGCTAAAGGATGGAATGTGAAGTAATGGTTAGATCATGAGCCTTTTGTAGGAGGCTGCAGGGACTCGTTCACTGCAGTTAAAGATCTGGGAGAAGAACGTTCACTCAGAATTTGCAAGAATGTGCCTGTACTGTGATAGAGGGTGGTGCCGCTATTTGATAGACTGGTTCCACACGTCTCAGAGAAGTTGAGAGTGTTTGACTGGATAGGTTTGTCAGGGGTAACATGTGCAGCACGTGTTCAACATTGGTACAAGTTTATTATATAACTTTGATGTGATTGCGTGTTTTGAGATACAAATGCTGACATGCCACATTGAATGGATCCCGTATGCAGTACGGGTTTTTGGAATTTCTGAAGGAATACAGCCATATCCCGTTTGTGTAAAGGATTTGTTTCAAATGGAAAAATCTTGATAAAGCATATTTTCTTGTGTCCACCTCATAATATAAACTTGAATAACAAACTTAGTAATTGAAGCCCAAATACTTTTGATGCTAGGCAGATTTTCTGTGAAATGAAGCAGTTTTTATTTGATATAAGTATATTTCATAGCCTGGTAGATGGTGCCACGTGATCAAAACAGAAATGTTGTAGGCCAATTCACCAATAAAAAACATTAAACGGATTACTACAGCGTTAAGCAGAATTTGGAGTGAAAAATACACCCAAAACAATGTGGCAGGTCTGTATAATTATTGTATCAGTTTGTGTTTTACGACATCAGTGGCCATCTTTGTAATTTTACTTACTTTACACCATGTGTACCGTGTGATTACAGACAGCAGTGGCAGCGCATCGAAGGTGAAACCACCTCAAGGCACATTGAAGAGTTCAACCAGTGGGGGCAGCAGGGGTCGGTCCAAGGTGATGACAAGATGTCCGAGTGACCTTGAGTCAGTGCGGACAGAGGACTTTGAGAAACAGTTCCACAACATCACGGTGAAACATGTCGCGTCCGTGCCCATCACAAGCTTTGACCATCTGATGGTGGACAGCGACCTAGACACAGTCAAGTCACATATCATACATGAACGCTTCCAGTCGGCACTTGGTGAGTGACCAGTGAGTGACCGCATATAGCCATGAGTGACCGCTTGCAGCAGTAGTCGGACCGGCCCTTTACTTTAAGGAAAATTCCTTTAAATGTATTATTTTAGTCCCACCCCTTAAAATTCCTTTATATTCTTTTATTTTTGCAAAATATTCCTTTAAATTCCTTTATTTGGTTTAATAAACACAAAACAATTTAATGGTGCTACTAAAATACCCTGAAATGTGCACCATTCCATTATTTCATTAAAAAAATGGTGAAATTTTATTAATTTATTACCAAGGAAATAAAAACTCTAAATCATGAATCTTACACACGTCTCATGGTTGAATGATCTACTGCTTACTTCTGATTTTGTGTGAACATGTCTTGTCTAAATTGCACCAGCTCAAAAGTTGAGTCTACTTACTAGCCAGTATGTAATATTATATTTCATCTCTTAAAAACCTCAACATTTTTAATCCTTAAGTTAAAAAATTCATTTGTTTTTGTAAAAAAAATATTCCTGTATTTTTTGTTTTAAGGGTGGTGTGATGACTGATATAATAATTTCCGCCTTGTTGACTCTGTTGATGTATCACAGTAACATTACATTGTTGACTCTGTTGATGTGTCACGGTAACATTGCACTGTTGACTCTGTTGATGTATCACAGTAACATTGCACTGTTGACTCTGTTGATGTATCATGGTAACATTGCATTGTTGACTCTGTTGATGTGTCACGGTAACATTGCACTGTTGACTCTGTTGATGTGTCACGGTAACATTGCATTGTTGACTCTGTTGATGTATCACAGTAACATTGCATTGTTGGCTCTGTTGATGTATCATGGTAACATTGCACTGTTGACTCTGTTGATGTGTCACGGTAACATTGCACTGTTGACTCTGTTGATGTATCACAGTAACATTGCACTGTTGACTCTGTTGATGTATCATGGTAACATTGCACTGTTGACTCTGTTGATGTGTCACGATAACATTGCACTGTTGACTCTCTTGATGTGTCATGGTAACATTGCACTGTTGACTCTGTTGATGTATCACAGTAACATTGCACTGTTGACTCTGTTGATGTATCACAGTAACATTGCACTGTTGACTCT
>SDWI01001027.1:130794-162752 GCA_009193005.1 Lamellibrachia luymesi | reverse complement strand
TGTGGCACTTTATCGAAAGCTTTCTGAAAATCTAAGTAGACAACATCCACTGGTAACCCGTCATCTACCCACTTTGTAATTTCTTCAAAAAAACATAAGAGATTAGTTAGACATGACCTTGCTTTTAACAACCCATGTTGAGATGTATTTATTAATTTATGTTTTACAAGGAATTCAACCATGTGGTCTCTAATTAATGTTTCGATTATATTACATACAACTCATGTTAAACTCACTGGTCTGTAATTTTCTGGCTTGTTCCTCGATGCCTTCTTAAATAGCGGCGTAATGTTTGCCTCTTTCCATTCTGAAGGAACTATACCTTCATACAGTATTCATATTCCCTGAATCACCCTTGCTGGGGTATATCAGTTGATTCTACCATGTTCCCAACCCCCCATTAATCCACCCTGAACAAACCCAGTGACCTTCTATTTTCATACGACCTCAAACTGTATCATTTTGAATAAATAAATTGTGTTCGGGAACAAGCCACCTAGTGCCAACTTTTTGTAATCCCCCTGGTGGATTATTCTCCAAAATCAACCAGGAAAATGCTGGTGACATCAGAGGTGAATTCCTTCTAAACTACAGCATGTTGTTGACCAGAGATGTAATGGAATATGACACATTCTCTCTGAAACCAAAGGTGTGATAATTACAAGGAATTAATTTCTTCCTGTAAAACTAAATGGAAATGTGTGAAAACAGAGTAACAACATTGCTAGGAATGAAATCTTCTAGGAATGGAATCCATAGCTGTTACATGGCAGAGATGCCTGACAGCTAGTAACGATCTTGATAATTACTGTTTAAAGCGAAACAAAACTCATGGTTTTGGTCCGTTGCACCTAAAAGAGTTAAGCTTAACTGGGTGCTGAGTCACGGACATTTTAACCAGCATGACCAATACGTGCCTAGACTACCGCAGTGACGTATATTAAAGGTGGTGGGTATATTAAAGGTGGTGGGTATATTAAAGGTGGTGGGTATATTAAAGGTGGTGGGTATATATGCAACTAACAAAAACTCTTCAGTCAAATGCGTTGTCAGAAAGGGACTAGTTTAGTAAACAAAGGCAAAATATGTTACATAACTTGAGTTTAGACACAAACAACGTAGCCATATCCTATTGGCAGGTTTAGGATTACGCGCTTACAAATATATATTCATTTGGTGAGTGAATACTGCCAGGCTATGATACCCGTGATACTGCCAGGCTATGACACCCGTGATACTGCCAGGCTATGACACCCGTGATACTGCCAGGCTATGACACCCGTGATACTGCCAGGCTATGACACCCGTGACGTAGGGTTGTCTGAAAGTATGGTCCAGCCCATGAAATTAAGATGCTGTGTGTTCAACAAGGTGCAAAGTACATAGGCCCAAAACCATGACTTTTGTTTCCCTTTAAATATCACATGACTAATGTTGTTCAGCTGAATGCAGTCAAAACATTTCCTGAACATACAAAAGTAAAATGATCTTTTGAAAGAAACAAACATGATAAAACCTTGACTGGATTGATGTTCCAGTTTCTTGGAATATGATACTTGAGATGTTGATTACATCTAGTATTTGTTCCGAATATTTTGGCCGACTCACTTGGTCTTCATCGGCAGACTGACTTTGATACAGGCATGTCACATGACCAAGGTCATGTGACACAAGTGGAGAAGGACTGGTGGGAGCTCCTTGCTGACAATAATATCTATTGCACAAACCCTGCCTTGAACCTAGAGATGTCACCCAGGAGCTCCTTCTCTAGACTATCTGTTTGACAAGACAGAGTTAGAAATGGCACACCTGGGTAAACAAGCAAGTGTATAGTTTGGTACATGTCTACTTCCTTAATTTTGTTCCGTAATGACTTTGATCACCAGAGTTTAATGTCTGTATTAATGCCCCTGTGTAATTGTGGTAGAGTTACGTTCTGAATAAATAAATAATAATACAATACGCCATATTCACTGAATGGAGCGAGTGCTCTAGGGTGCGTTCATCACGTTATTACTCATGATGGAGATATATTTAAAAGAGATATATTTATAAATAAATAATAACTGTAAGAATAAAAATAAAACAATAAATGTAAGACTATATAAAATGTTTGGCATTGAACATATAAAACATGATAAAAACATTATAAAAACAACAGTACATATTAGACAGAATTAAAAAGGTCCTTTCAACATTTAAAGTAGTTCTGCATATTCTTGTTTATATATAAAAACAATAATAAAGTGATTTTTAAGAATATGCATTTTTTTCCAGACAAATTCTACCATTTACCTGACATCTACCGGTAATTTAAGTCTAAGTACAGATGGTGAGAGAGTGCGATGTATGTGCCAGGATGTTGTCACATTGTTCACATTGTGTGGTTGCTTTCATTAATTGTCACCAGTGTGGAATAAGACATGATACATTGGTTGCCTTGGTAACTGGGTAACAACTATTCCCGTACTTGGCCACACACCATGCAGACTCTTGGATTACTGGTTTCCTAAACAAAAGAATACATGGGACTTTCAATCAGTGAAGTTCAACCCAAACTCAACTGAAACTCTGAATTTCAACTACTTGGCAATTGGAAAATTCACATACAAATGAGTTGAGTTTCACCTTGTGTTCAACTGTTGAATCTGAGTTGGGTTTCAACTTGTGTTCAACTGTTGAATCTCAGTTGGGTTTCAACTCGTGTTCAGCTGTTGAATCTCAGTTGGGTTTCAACTCGTGTTCAGCTGTTGAATCTCAGTTGGGTTTCAACTCGTGTTCAGCTGTTGAATCTCAGTTGGGTTTCAACTCGTGTTCAGCTGTTGAATCTCAGTTGGGTTTCAACTCGTGTTCAGCTGTTGAATCTCAGTTGGGTTTCAACTCGTGTTCAGCTGTTGAATCTCAGTTGGGTTTCAACTCGTGTTCAGCTGTTGAATCTCAGTTGGGTTTCAACTCGTGTTCAGCTGTTGAATCTCAGTTGGGTTTCAACTCGTGTTCAGCTGTTGAATCTCAGTTGGGTTTCAACTCGTGTTCAGCTGTTGAATCTCAGTTGGGTTTCAACTCGTGTTCAGCTGTTGAATCTCAGTTGGGTTTCAACTCGTGTTCAGCTGTTGAATCTGAGTTGGGTTTCAACTCGTGTTCAACTGTTGAATCTCAGTTGGGTTTCAACTCGTGTTCAGCTGTTGAATCTCAGTTGGGTTTCAACTCGTGTTCAGCTGTTGAATCTCAGTTGGGTTTCAACTCGTGTTCAGCTGTTGAATCTCAGTTGGGTTTCAACTCGTGTTCAGCTGTTGAATCTCAGTTGGGTTTCAACTCGTGTTCAGCTGTTGAATCTCAGTTGGGTTTCAACTCGTGTTCAGCTGTTGAATCTCAGTTGGGTTTCAACTCGTGTTCAGCTGTTGAATCTCAGTTGGGTTTCAACTCGTGTTCAGCTGTTGAATCTCAGTTGGGTTTCAACTCGTGTTCAGCTGTTGAATCTCAGTTGGGTTTCAACTCGTGTTCAGCTGTTGAATCTCAGTTGGGTTTCAACTCGTGTTCAGCTGTTGAATCTCAGTTGGGTTTCAACTCGTGTTCAGCTGTTGAATCTCAGTTGGGTTTCAACTCGTGTTCAGCTGTTGAATCTCAGTTGGGTTTCAACTCGTGTTCAGCTGTTGAATCTCAGTTGGGTTTCAACTCGTGTTCAGCTGTTGAATCTCAGTTGGGTTTCAACTCGTGTTCAGCTGTTGAATCTCAGTTGGGTTTCAACTCGTGTTCAGCTGTTGAATCTCAGTTGGGTTTCAACTCGTGTTCAGCTGTTGAATCTCAGTTGGGTTTCAACTCGTGTTCAGCTGTTGAATCTCAGTTGGGTTTCAACTCGTGTTCAGCTGTTGAATCTCAGTTGGGTTTCAACTCGTGTTCAGCTGTTGAATCTCAGTTGGGTTTCAACTCGTGTTCAGCTGTTGAATCTCAGTTGGGTTTCAACTCGTGTTCAGCTGTTGAATCTCAGTTGGGTTTCAACTCGTGTTCAGCTGTTGAATCTCAGTTGGGTTTCAACTCGTGTTCAGCTGTTGAATCTCAGTTGGGTTTCAACTCGTGTTCAGCTGTTGAATCTCAGTTGGGTTTCAACTCGTGTTCAGCTGTTGAATCTCAGTTGGGTTTCAACTCGTGTTCAGCTGTTGAATCTCAGTTGGGTTTCAACTCGTGTTCAGCTGTTGAATCTCAGTTGGGTTTCAACTCGTGTTCAGCTGTTGAATCTCAGTTGGGTTTCAACTCGTGTTCAGCTGTTGAATCTCAGTTGGGTTTCAACTCGTGTTCAGCTGTTGAATCTCAGTTGGGTTTCAACTCGTGTTCAGCTGTTGAATCTCAGTTGGGTTTCAACTCGTGTTCAGCTGTTGAATCTCAGTTGGGTTTCAACTCGTGTTCAGCTGTTGAATCTCAGTTGGGTTTCAACTCGTGTTCAGCTGTTGAATCTCAGTTGGGTTTCAACTCGTGTTCAGCTGTTGAATCTCAGTTGGGTTTCAACTCGTGTTCAGCTGTTGAATCTCAGTTGAATTTCAATGCAAAAAGGTTCAGCTATAGTAGTTCACACCAACAATAGTTTGGCTTGTCTGGTTTCATGACACAGTTCCAGAGAATTAGAAGCTAGGCAGAATATGCATTTTACTATTTTATTATTATTTTATATTATTATTACATTTTTAGTGTTTTACATTAACATTATTTTTTATTAGTTATCATTTGATTTATTTTATATTATTTATATATGTTTTGTTATTTTTTATTATTATAATTTTATTATTATTCATAAATTATATGTTTCTTATTTATCTAATTTTATTTACTAGTATTTTTTATATTTTCAAAAGTCAGACTATGTTTTAGTCACCAGAGAATCATTCAGGTTCATAGTTGCAGCTGGTTCAAGATCTTGGTTGTGTCAATTCACCTAGTGGAGGGGAAAGAAACTAGTTAGCTTTCTTATGCGCATCGAGATACGAAGCACCAGGGTTTATTCAGGCTGGGCAAGTTGCTCAGGTTCTCCAATATGAAAAACATTTTACCATCGTTTAAAGTGAGTAAATATTAATGTTTTATGGAACTGACCCATTTCTCATTAGTTGTTAATTGATGAACATATTTGAGAAATGATTTCACCACATCAACCTTCGTCCATAACAAAGGATAACTGCATGCACTGTGAGAATCTGGTTTGATCACTTTGATGTTGCATTTAACTTTTCATCAACACAAAGAACCAGCACCAAGTTGTTTATTTAATTTCAGATTTTCATTATAAATCTAACTTCATATTTGACATTTGTTTGTAACATAACACTAAGCATGACTGTCCTTGACTTTACTAAATGATGTTTAAATTTTGACAGACCTACATTTTTGCCTGCTTTCAACTGGTCAGCAATCTGACCAATGGTGATTGCCACCTACACAATGTAAGCTGCTCATGCTCATATGACCCATGACAATCTGCTGACCTATGACCCATATGACCCATGACATTTCTGACCTATGAACCATATGACCCATGACACTCTGCTGACTTATGACACTTCCAGGAAAACATTGCCACAGTTGGTTCTTTTTATTAACGCATCTTGTAATGCTGCAACTTAGAGTGTGACAGTCACATAGGGATATGTGGCCATCTTTTGAATGGATGCTAAAGTTAGGGTTAGGGTTAGAGTTAGGGTTAGGGTGTGACAGTCACATAGGGATATGTGGCCATCTTTTGAATGGATGCTAAAGTTCATCCCTCCAGTAGGAACAATGGGCAACAACAACAACAACAACAACAACAACATGGTAAGTGTTATTATGTTTCTATCATTACATTATTATATTATATTATATTTTTATATTATTGTTTATAAAATAGTAAAACGGGAAACAATTAGTTAAACAGGAATTCTTTAGTGGCAAAAATGAGGATTGATTTCACAAAGTAGTTACAGAACATGAAGACTGTTGATGTAATTTGTGGTAATGATACCAGCTTATAGTGCAATAAATTATGATAATAATGTAATTGATTACTGCGTTTTTATTTTCATTAGTACAGTATGGATGTCCATCAACTGCCCAACGTTTTAACTGTTTCTACCAGTTTATGCACTTCTCATGCTGTTTGACTCGATTGACGTCATCTCTGTATTAGCATCAATTGTCACCTCTGTCTGATCTGATGACACCCAGCTGCCATGTCCTTCTCTTCATCCTGTCAACAACATGTCTACAAAAGTCTCACTGTTGCTATAGTAACTCTGGAAGTCCCTTTATAAAGACTCACTAGTCCCCAGCTTTCAAAGAGTATCAGGCCGAACGTCAGTGAAGGTGATGACCATGCACTGAGGCATTCTCTGACAGTTTCAAGACAAAGTGATCTCTTTATTGGTAGGTAGTCAATAATGAAGTGTTTAGCATTGTTTCATATCCAAGTGCCAGGTTTCTGTTTTTTCTCCTCTCTGTTGATTCTCTTATTTCTATATAGTGATGGTAAATCTGTTGTTTTGTGTAATTTTCAAATGAAAAGTTTAAATTGAGAAAGCATGAAGAAATTCGAGCCATGTTATATTAACTAAATATTGATCTTCTGAAAGTTTTACTGCCGTTAGTTGTTTTATAAATTGTTATTTAAATATATTTCATATTGCTATAATTATGAGAGTTAAAAATTGATATTCGTATGGAGTCTTTGTTTTCTTCTACAGAGATCTGTTGGCTGCAAGTAATGATTTCCTGGTGAAATTACAAGAGTTGCTCAGAACAACGGCATGTATAGTTATGTGTGATTCAGTGGTGTTGGTCAAGTCCTTGGACGGAGGTCTGTATTGGGTGATGTTTTATCTATATTGGCTGTCATGTAGGGAGAGGTTAGAACATTGATTCTGTAATCTGTCCAGTGTCAGTTCAGGTCTAGATTTAATAAGATTTAACATTGTCAACCAAGGCAAAGGCCCAGATGGCAAGTGGACAAGGAAGCCATTGGCTTATCGAGAATCCAACATTTTTTTATCTATGTGTAATCCGCCCTCCTGAGATATGTGTCAACCTTGTTTTTAAACATATTCACGCTGCTAGCAGTTACACAATCTGTAGACAATTTGTTCCATTAATTTATTTTCCTCTGTGAGAACGAGTACTTCCTCATATCCAATCTACATTGATCCTTTACTAATGTTACCTCATGTCCTACTACATGTTCTACTATCTTTCTTGAGTGATAAAAAAATATTTTTATACTCATTCAATATCTTAAAAACTTCAGTTTGATTTCCTCTTAGCATCCTTGCCTTTAGTGTTGCTAAACCACATTCTTTTAGGCGTTCTTCATAACTAAGTCTCTCAGCTGTGGAATCACTTTTGTTGCTCTCCTCTGTATTCTTTCAAGTGTATCAATATCCTTCTTACTTGTATACAATATTCTAGATGAGGCTTAACTATTGCTGTATACAGAGGTATAGTTAGCTCTTTGTCCTTTTGTGTTATATTTCTCCTAATCAACCCAAGAATTTGTTTACCCTTTGAAGCTGCAGTACCACACTGCTCTGAAACTTTCATATGAGTGCTTATTACTCCTAAGTCCTTTTCTTTTACAGTAGTACCTAAAACAATATGTCCAAATTTTAATAACATCTGCCATTTTTCAGACCATTTAACAAATTTGTCTAGGTTGTTTTGTAAATGTGTCATCCGCAAATTTCAGCATGTTGCTTGTTATATTATCATCCAAGTTATTGATATATACTAAGAACAATAAATAATTTCAGCATGTTGCTTGTTATATTATCATCCAAGTTATTGATATAAGAACAATAAATATACAATCAATCAATCAAAAAATATTTATTTCCAAAGTCATATGACTTTCTGTAAATCTAAGTAGATAACATCTACTGGCGATCCCTTGTCTATCCACTTAGTGATTTCTTCCAAAAAACATAACATATTTGTTAAGCATGACCTCGCTTTTAGGAATCCATGTTGAGATGAATTTAATAATTTATGCTTAACGAGGAAGTCCACCATATGGTCTTTAATTAACCTTTCTAATAATTTACAAATCACTGATGTTAAACTCACTGGTCTGGTCTCTGACTTATTTCTCGAACCCTTTTTAAATAATGGTATGATGTTTGCTTCTTTCCATTCAGAAGGAACCATTCCCTCTTATAATGACAAGTTCAACACTCTTACAAGTGGTATACTGATTTGTTCTACTGTTTCCATTAGTAGTTTTGCAGGAATTCCATCCACTCCAGGTGATTTATTATCCTTCATTGCTTTTATTTTCTTAGCTACCATTTCTGGAGTTACAATTAACTGCCCTAAATAGTCTGATTTAGACTCCTCAAATTTAGCATCTGGAACTGGTAATGAACTATTATCCTTTCTGGTAAACACTGAACTGAAGTATCCGTTTAGGTCTTCTGCCATTAAAAACCTTATGGTATTATATTACAGGCACGGTCTTCTAGTGGTCCAACCTTGTCTTGTATGTTTTGTTTACTCCTGACATATGCATAAAAACTCTTGCTGTAATTTTTTGTTACATGCTAATTTTTGCTCATAGCATCTTTTAGATTGTCTAATTTCATTCGAAGCTGCATTAAGTGCCTCTTTGTAATTTGTGTAGTCTTCATCCTTTCTGGTACACCTATAAACACTCCACATAGTTTGCTTGTATGCTATTTTTCTAATACCTTTTTTTGACAAATGTTTCTTTCTAGACTGTTTTGTTTTTCAAGGCAACAAATTGATCAATGATACTCTCAATTTCATATTTTAGAATGTTCCAACATTCAATTGCAGTCTTATTTCTCAGCATGTTATTCCAATCTAGCTTTGCTAAGTATTTTTTCGTATCTTTATATTTACCTTTGTGGAAGTTTCTCCAATATGTTTTTTATGTTTACTTTCTGATTTTATTTTGATGTCAAAATGTATTTGACTATGATCACTTTTACCCAATGGTTCATGTATTTTGACATTGTCCACTAATTCATTTTATGAAGACAGAACTATATCTAATACATTATCTCCCCTGGTTGGTTCTGGCACGTGCTGAGTAAGGAAGCTCTCCTGTAAAAATATAATAAAAATATAAATTAAAATATAAATTAAAAATATAAACTGTTTGTCCTCACCCGCTGTACTCTCTAGAGATTTCCATTTTATATATCCAAGGTTAAGATCTCCCATTATGATACATTCCCCTTTACTCACTTCCTTTATAGTGGTTTGTATTTTTGTGTTATCCTCTTCATTTATGTTTGGACTTCAGTAAACTAATCCAATAGTTAATGTTGAATTTCCTGTAACTATATTGCACCAAACAGCTTCATCGCAATCTGCTTCCCTTTCTAATTTTATTTCATAAGCCTGAATAGATTCTTTAACATACAAAATAACTCCCCCTCCCCTTCTTCCTATTCAATCTCTCCTAAACAGTACAATACCTGTCAGTCCTAATTCAGCATCTGTTATGTCTATGTTGGCCCATGATTCGGTTATACCAATTATGTGAGGATCAATGTCTTCTACCATAATGTTTAATTCGTTGTTCTTATTTACTATGCATTTGAGCACATGCATTTATAACCAGCTTCAGAAATGTTTTGCAGACATTTTGTTACTGGTTTGTGTTGTCTAGTGGCCTCTTGTCCTGGTGAAGACACCTCTGAGTCCCCCCCCCGTGCTTCTAGTTTAAACAGTGTTTGCTACTAAAAATAGTTTTGATTTGCTACCCATGCCACTGTCGACTGCTACACATGCCCTATGCATGCCCTACACATGCCCTACACATACCCTACACATGCCCTACACATACCCTACACATGCCCTACACATGCCCTAAACATGCCCTACACATACCCTACACATACCCTACACATGCCCTACCTCCTACAATCACTGATCACACATGGCGCGGTGCAGCCAGTAAGATGTGCTGTATCGTGCATTCAAAGTTCTTGTACGTCTAAGGTCAAAATATTAACATCTGCTTCAGTGGAACGTTTGAACACTTGGCAGTGAACTTTGATTGTGGAGTCAGTATTATATCACTGAGCCGTGAGAATATGGATCGTAACAGAAGGTAGTTTCACATACCCGGAGTTCTTCCCGATGACAGCTACTAAGTGTCCAGTGACTTGTCAGATGTCTCATATAACAACATGTGTCACATTTGTGTTTTGTAGGTGGCCTGGGAGTGACAGACTTGTGACATCCAGGACAGTTTGTTCACACGGTCGAGTTGACAACCACAACAATGCACCGGCTGCGACTAAACACATATGATTCTTCCTGTTCATCAGTGTCTAGTGTCGATCATGGCTCAGTGACCTCAGGGACACTGAACCAACTCGGGTTTTACAGAGAAAACGTCTTCCCTGTGGAAGGACGCCAGCAGTTCAAGGGATGGCAGAGGGAAGATAGGGCCCAGTGGCAAGGCAATAAACCCACCTCCCATGGGGTCTATGGAAGGGAACCAAAAGACAGGGTGAACACTGGGAGCAAGACGTCCCTGGCCCGCCAGTTTTTACAAGGACACAGGACGTCGAACCTGTCTTCTCAGAGTTCCTTCAGCACCAGCATTGGGTCCCTGTCGACCGACTGCGAGATGTCCCACATGAACACTGCAGTGAGTGACCAGGGCCGGCCGGACAGAAGAGACTTGAGAGATGACCGCTTGTCCATCCCGATGCCCCTGCCGGCCAAGGACATATTGATGAATCTTGGATTCTGCCAGTCAGACCACTTCATTCCGAAGAGATTCCTGCGTGACTGGGCGGACAAGACTCGCCATATTCAGGACCAGCACTGGGAGCACGTAAGTCAACAATGGATCGACAATGCTGTTGATTTCCGTCTCCGCCAGATGGCGCAGGAGCACCTGCCCAGCAGGTCAGAAAATGGGTTCGCTTGTGACAGCAGCAACTTTGGTGGGAGCGAATTCAGTGAAGGCAGTTTGTTGCAGCACAAGCAGAGTTCTGTCGCAGGTGACATGTCTGGTGAGACCGTGTCTTCAGGCAATGGATTGGAGGTGCAGAAAGCTCGTGGGTTGAGGTCTGTGCCTGAGAGGCACTCAACGCTGCTGCTCGGCTTGCAGCAGGAGAAACTGAGGAAGAAGCGATGGAAACAGTTCGCATCTCAACGCAGTCGAAGTCTCACGACCATCCTGCAGGAACCCATGGTCACTGGGGGGCCGGTCAAATGTGAGGACACTGGGGGGCCGTCTACAGTCCCAGTGGTGGACACTGAGGAGCAGGGAGAAGAGATGGGAAAAGGGACTGCTGGTGACAGTCTGGGAGAGCAAGGTTGGCCACAAGAGGGAGACTTAATAATAGATGATGTGCGAGAGGGCTGGAATCAGCCGAGTTCAGACGATGTCCCTGTGGAGAAGACTGAGACTGAGGAAGGATGCGTGGCACCCACTGAGCACCACTGGGTGACGAAGGAGCACCGAGATGTGAAGATGTACAAAGGCTTGACAACCATCATCAGTGAAGAAGAACCTCCGCGTTTGTCACAATGCAGTCTGACATCTACAGAGCTGCCGTTTATTGTAGTGAGTACCAGCAGCAGAAGCAGCCTTCACCACTCAGACAGTCTTGAAGTAGACAACATCCTTAACAATCCACAGTTCCTCGCTCCCACCATAGTGGACGACTCTGGGTTCCAGTTGATAGCTGAGCCGCTCTTGTCGGTCAGCCGAAACTCAAACCTGTCCTCCTCCACCAGTCACTCACCCATGACCATCTCCCCAGTGACCGTCATAGAGGTAGACTGTCTGGACATCCAGGAAGAGATCAAAGACATGGACTTACAAGTGAATGGCACTGAGAAGTCAGTGCAACAGACAACGTCAGTCATCCCCAGTGACACCTGTTACCATGACGACAGCTCTGAAGGAGCGTCAGCATGCTCATCAGTGTCGGCAATATATTATGACGCAGAACAATGGCTGAGTAGTTCAGAAGTGCAGTACGATATGTCAATTGAAAGTAACTTAAAGCATTCCAAGGATGAATCGTCCATGTACCGATGTACAAGTGTACCCGCATACCTCCCCAGTTTCAAGGAGGATGAATTTGAGTGCAACTTCCCCTTCAGGGATTCACAACAGAATTTGTACATTGACATGAATGGTCTGTTTGGTGAATCATCTGAGGAGGCAGAGCATGGGTCACTGTTGTTCCTCAAACCCCCTAATGGGTACGGGAGTGAAGGGGTCCCAGACAACTGGTCTACATCTGATCTCACCGGTGATGAGGTAACCGTGTCTGACAGCGTCACACAGACACCACCGTGTTGGGACACCGCCGGGATCACATCATATCTGTCGATACATGTCATGCCCTATCTGTGCGGGAAGTGTCAGTTCTATATCATGAAAGTACATCCGAGCAAGATTTCATCAGAGTCACTGGACACTTGGCACAGTGATGAGCTCTTCCCCTCCTTATATGAGACGTACAGTAACACATCCACCAACGCATGCATTGAGAGTGCCACAGAGCCAAGTCATATTGATGTTACGGAGGAGCGATTTGCTAAAACAAATAAGGTGAAGGGAAAGCGAGCATGTAGTGTCAGCCACAGTTTGTTGGGTGTGGGGAACAGTGGCGCCTCCTGTATTCATATGACAGTACCGCAGGATGACCTAGGGGAGTTCGGTCAGCTTGGGAAGAGTGCATTTGTGCAGCTGAAGAAGGGATGGAAGGAATAGGGATGTAGAGGAACAAGAGGCATCATGGTGGGCCTTACAAGACATGGTGGGCCTTACAAGACATGGTAGGCCTTATAAGACATGGTGTGCCTTACAAGACATGGTGGGCCTTACAAGACATGGTGGGCCTTACAAGACATGGTGGGCCTTACAAGACATGGTGGGCCTTACAAGACATGGTGGGCCTTATAAGACATGGTGAGCCTTACAAGACATGGTGGGCCTTACAAGACATGGTGTGTCTTACAAGACATGGTGGGCCTTACAAGACATGGTGGGCCTTACAAGACATGGTGGGCCTTACAAGACATGGTGGGTCTTACAAGACATGGTGGGTCTTACAAGACATGGTGGGTCTTACAAAACATGGTGGGCCTTAGAAGACATGGTGAGCCTTACAAGACATGGTGGGCCTTACAAGACATGGTGGGCCTTACAAGACATGGTGGGCCTTACAAGACATGGTGGGCCTTACAAGATATGGTGTGTCTTACAAGACATGGTGGGCCTTACAAGACATGGTGTGCCTTACAAGACATGGTGGGCCTTACAAGACATGGTGAGCCTTACACGACATGGTGGGCCTTACAAGACATGGTGGGCCTTACAAGACATGGTGGGCCTTACAAGACATGGTGAGCCTTACAAGACATGGTGGGCCTTACAAGACATAGTGAGCCTTACAAGACATGGTGAGCCTTACAAGACATGGTGGGCCTTACAAGACATGGTGAGCCTTACAAGACATGGTGAGCCTTACAAGACATGGTGAGCCTTACAAGACATGGTGGGCCTTACAAGACATGGTGGGTCTTACAAGACATGGTGAGCCTTACAAGACATGGTGGGCCTTAGAAGACATGGTGAGCCTTACAAGACATGGTGGGCCTTACAAGACATGGTGAGCCTTACAAGACATGGTGAGCCTTACAAGACATGGTGGGCCTTACAAGACATGGTGAGCCTTACAAGACATGGTGAGCCTTAAAAGCAAGCTTTATTGATGATTATTAAGGATGTGAACACTGTGGTCGGTAAATCACTGACATACCTGTATCTTGTATATCCTGTTGTCTTCTGATGTGGTTGGATTGACATTGATCATGCCGCAACGTACAGGACACTGTGTACAGGACACTGTGTACAGGACACTGTGTACAGGACACTGTGTACAGGACACTGTGTACAGGACACTGTGTACAGGACACTGTATACAGGACACTGCCGCAGTGCACAGGACACTGTTTTGTCAAATTGACATTTCATTGACACTTGAAGTATGAATCCTACGATTGTCTTCAGATAATTTCTAGTTGAGTCTGACCCAGTCGTTAAGCTGAATATTCTCATGACATTAATTTGTTAAACACTTCAATGTGAATGTCATGTGAATGATGTTGTTATCAACATATGCATGTGAATGATGTTGTTATCAACATGTGCATGTGAATGATGTTGTTATCAACTTGTGCATGTGAATGATGTTGTTATCAACATGTGCATGTGAATGATGTTGTTATTAACATGTGAATGATGTTGTTATCAACATGTGCATGTGAATGATGTTGTTATCAACATGTGCATGTGAATGATGTTGTTATCAACATGTGAATGATGTTGTTATTAGTGATACTGATAGTCAGTACGAGACCAGACCAGTATGACTTCATAAGAACAGGCGTTTCGGGCTTCTTCAAATGTCATAAACTTCCCATTTTATAATAGGGTTAATTAATGATAAATCTCCCTTTGATCTTGCATGTTTATAAGTGTAAATTATCAAGACTGTTGAAGTCTTCTTTAATTGTTATGTAACAGTATTTGTTGT
Source organism: Lamellibrachia luymesi (assembly GCA_009193005.1). Classification (NCBI taxonomy): domain Eukaryota; kingdom Metazoa; phylum Annelida; class Polychaeta; order Sabellida; family Siboglinidae; genus Lamellibrachia; species Lamellibrachia luymesi. Next base: position 148,200 of record SDWI01001027.1, on the reverse strand, counting down.
TATACATAACTCATTAAATATGTGGATTGTACTTGTTATATAACCTGCAAGAAAATGTGATTTGATATTAGGTTGCGTGTATCTGAATAATATACTTTCACACAAGTCTCTGTTGTCTGTGCTGGTGATCACTGTAATTATGACATAGGCAAATAATTGTTAAGAAAAATGTTGGTAATGGTAAGATCATATATGGATGCATGGAACTCTGTTTTGTTCTTTGTAGGTTATATGGTTTTGTTGAATATGTTTGAAAATTATTTAAGATCATTTCATCTCAGTTGTATATATATATATATATATATTTATATATATATATATATTGTTGTAATGTGAGCAGTGATGTTGTACCAGTTTCAGAGGGAAACAGAAAATAAAGTTGTCACAAAAAATTTATTGTTGATGTCATACAGAATGTTTTCATTGATACTCTGAAACTGTCATCATTCATCTAGGAAAGACAGTAGACACATTTACAGTGTCAACAGTGATTACAGTTACTTACCAGTCATGACAATTGTAATGTCCAAAAGTGGTTAAATAACAGTCTTCCTAGTTTGAAGCCAGCCTGGAGCCAATTTGGAGACAGTCTGGAGCCAGTTTGGAGCCAGCCTGGAGCTAGTCTGGAGCCAATTTGGAGACAGTCTGGAGCCAGTCTGGAGCCAGCCTGGAGACAGCTTGGAGCCAGCCTAGAGCCAGCCTGGAGCCAGCCTGGAGCCAGTCTGGAGCCAGCATGGAGACAGCTTGGAGCCAGCCTAGAGCCAGCCTGGAGCCAGTCTGGAGCCAACCTGGAGCCAGCCTGGAGACAGCTTGGAGCCAGCCTAGAGCCAGCCTGGAGCCAGCCTGGAGCCAATTTGGAGACAATCTGGAGCCAGTCTGGAGCCAGTCTGAAGCCAGCCTGGAGCCAGCCTGGAACCTGTTATCACTCCCACTGCAATGGTGAAGCAGACCATGCAGTACAGACAGTATCCACTCTCTGGTGTGTTGGACAATCAGGTCTGAGACTTACAGTAGCCACTGCCTGGTGCCTTGGACAATCAGGTCTGAGGCTTACAGTAGCCACTGCCTGGTGTGTTGGACAATCAGGTCTGAGACTTACAGTAGCCACTGCCTGGTGCCTTGGACAATCAGGTCTGAGACTTACAGTAGCCACTGCCTGGTGTGTTGGACAATCAGGTCTGAGACTTACAGTAGCCACTGCCTGGTGTGTTGGACAATCAGGTCTGAGACTTACAGTTACATTTGGCAAAATGTAAGATAATAAAATGAACTCTGTATAATAATGTACACAAAAGTCTCTCCATCTTCCATCTCCTTGTCTTGACCCATCTGCACTTTCTTGACCCCTCTCCCCTCTCTTGACCCATCTCCCCTATCTTGACCCATCTCCCCTTTCTTGACCCCTATCCCCTCTCTTGACCCCTCTACCCTCTTGACCCATTTCCCCTATCCCCCTCCCTCATGCTGGACTAGTTTTCCAGTAGTATCGAGGTGTTATTAGATGACTCTAAGCTGGCAGTTGGCATTCACAACTTCCACATTTAGCACTACACCATAAAAAATAAAGTGTGTTAAGATATAACAAATTTATAAACGTGTTCTAGTTGCACTCCCTCCACCATTCATTCATCCCACCATGAATATTCTAATTTATAGTATGTGAATAGAGTCAGGTTCATTGATATTCTAACTTGTAGTGTGTGAATAGAGTCAGGTTAATTGATATTCTAATTTGTAGTGTGTGAATAGAGTCAGGTTCGTTGATATTCTAATTTGTAGTGTGTGAATATAATCAGGTTCGTTGATATTCTAATTTTTAGTGTGTGAATAGAATCAGGTTCGTTGATATTCTAATTTGTAGTGTGTGAATAGTTTAAATAATATATGAATAAAAAAAGTGTGTACTTTTGATGAAATCGTCATAAGAATTGACTTTGATTGTTATATCTGGTAACTTGTGAAAGTGTGAACAGCCGTACATCATTGCATGTAGCGTTGGACCACTTTTGCCTTTTTTTGTTAAATTTTAACCAGACCTGGTAAAATGATTTCACCAAAACCAAATAACAAATGTGTACAGATGGTCCAGTAAGCCTGTTGTGGATATTAGAGCCAGCAAGCTGCTGTGGACACTAGAGCCAGCCAGCCGCTGTGGATACTAGAGCCAGGAAGCTGCTGTGGATACTAGAGCCAGCAAGCCGCTGTGGATACTAGAGCCAGCAAGCCACTGTGGATACTAGAGGCAGCAAGCTGCTGTGGATACTAGAGCCAGCAAGCCGCTGTAGATACTAGAGCCAGCAAGCCGCTGTGGATACTAGAGCCAGCAAGCCGCTGTGGATACTAGAGCCAGCAAACTGCTGTGGATACTAGAGCCAGCAAGCGGCTGTGGATATTAGAGCCAGCAAGCTGCTGTGGATACTAGAGCCAGGAAGCTGCTGTGGATACTAGAGCCAGCAAGCCACTGTGGATACTAGAGCCAGCAAGCCACTGTGGATACTAGAGCCAGCAAGCCACTGTGAATACTAGAGCCAGCAAGCTGCTGTGGATACTAGAGCCAGCAAGCCGCTGTGGATACTAGAGCCATCAAGCTGCTGTGGATACTAGAGCCAGCAAGCTGCTGTGGAGACTTGATATGTTCAGTTCAGCATGAAATGTTTCTAAAATGAGAGGAATGAAAAAATCAAATTAACAACAACATTTAACAAGATTGCCATCCAAGGCAAAACACTCAGATGTCAAGTGGACAAGGAAGCCATTAGCTTATCAAGATTCCAATTGTTCATCTATGTGTAATCTGCCCTCCTGAGAAATTTGTCAACTTTGTTTTTAAACATATACTGTTGACAATTACACAATCCGTAGATAATTTGTTCCACACATTTATTGTCCTTTGTGAGAATGAGGCTTTTAAGATATCATTGATGTGTACTTGCAGACTGAAGGGATATCATTGATGTGTACTTGCAGACTGAAGGGATATCATTGATGTGTACTTGCAGACTGAAGGGATATCATTGATGTGTACTTGCAGACTGTAGGGATATCATTGATGTTTACTTGCAGACTGAAGGGATATCATTGATGTGTACCTGCAGACTGTAGGGATATCATTGATGTTTACTTGCAGACTGAAGGGATATCATTGATGTGTACCTGCAGACTGAAGGGATATCATTGATGTGTACTTGCAGACTGAAGGGATATCATTGATGTGTACTTGCAGACTGAAGGGAGCAGACCCCAGGGAGCACAAAAAGGAGTCGGAGAGCGATTATGGGCTGGAGGGAGATGCGGAGGAGCTGGAGAAGGAGTCAGCCCAGGTGAGACAGGAGTTGGAGCAGATGTTTGACACAGAGCGCATGAAGGCTGCATGGAGGAACATGGTCACCCCAAAGAAAACCAAGAAACACATTGCCATGGCAACGACCAGTGCTGATGCCATGTTGCGGAGGCAAGGGCAGCAGGTGGGTTTATTTTGTTCTCCTTTTTTTTGGAAAGTTTGTTGTATGTATTGATTTGGAAGATGGTGTAATATAAATCATTGAAATTGTACCTACCCTATGTGTTTGTATCACTGCCCACAGATGGCAAAGTTGTCACAACAAATATTTCTTAGAATATCAAGTTTCATTTATGAAAAGGTTTATAAGGAAATATTGAAAATAAGTTAGATATCTGTCAGAATACTGCTATTGCTCTATGGAGATTTTGGAACCTTCACGATTCCTTTATCAGTGTTTGAATGGGCTGCTGTCCGGTGTCATGTGACCTGGATGTTGATTATCACATGACAGCAGCTCCATCACTGGGATGTTGGAGAATGAAAAGCGAAGCTATTAAAATTAGTGAGAAGAACCCAGAGATAAACCGAGATGGCGGCTACAACATTCCAACGATTTTCATGCAGCCTGCTGTCATGTGACAATCAACATCAAGGTCACACGACACTGGACAACAGCTAATTTTTAATGCACAAGAAGGAACCACGAAGGTTCCAAAAGCTATCTAACTTATTTTCAATGTGAATGTGCAGTCGGGCCTTGTTATTACATGCCCCATTATAACACAGATTCGGATATAACGTGGTCGATCATGGACCCCGATTTTCTGCCACCAGGTGGGAATGGGAATAGTTGTCTTTAGGAGGACATTTTACCCCACATTCATGTGCCGATGCTATGATCACTAGACTAATATATTTCCTAACTAACGCTTGTTTTGCGTGATGTACTCCTCGTATTTGTCAAACCTACTTAGAACTGCATTGACGGTTCTCCATGAACATTAGATGAACAATGAACGAGTGGTGTTGTTTCAATGTTTATTCTATGCTGGCTTCACCCTCACCTCAGCAGTTTGTAAGTCACAATTGAGATTTAAAAAAACCGCCTTGCATAAGAATCAGTCAAATAGTCTTAAATACTATTCAGTAGCCAACACCAGTATAAAATGGGTGAAATGGCATGCTTCCATTTCATCATAAATCTAAGTTTTCGCATTGCCAAGCCAAACTCAAAGCAGTGTTATGGGTGTGCAAAAATATGAATTCATCATTTGCATATGAAACGGTGAATCAGTGGAACAGGAGATGTGCATCGTAATTTTATTCTTCGAGATCGGTTGAAAGACAAAGTGAAATAATTATTGATGCAATCTATAATTGTTGTTTTTAATGTTTAATCAACTTTCGCACTGCATGTGTCAACATATATACTTTCGCACTGCATGTGTCAACATATATACGTGTTTGGTTACTCAGATTCAAATTATTATTTTCGAATCGAATTAGTCAATCAATCTGTACCAGTTCATAAAAACAAATTTATTCCATAACTGTACATACATGCATTTTATTCAGTTTAACATTCAACAGTGTATTATATGTAAAAAATAACACATGTCATATTGACGCCAGTTGACTCGTTTTAACAAGCTATATTAACTGTGTATAGACAGCACGACCAGCGCACAGTGGCAGTGGCTTCGACATCATTCTTGGTACCGAGGATGGAGATCGCTGTTGTTTAGTAGTCCCCTGATATGGGAACACCTAACATGCCTCGCTTACAACACGGTCCGAAATCGTGGACCCCGACCACCGCATTATAATGAGACTCGACTGTAACAGAACACGGAATCAATTTACACACTGATATATTAGGAAATGCTATCCTTTGTATACTTTAATTCTTTTTTTGAACAGAATGATGAGAAAATTACCAATCTTAGAGTGCATTTTACAAGAACTTTTTAGGTGTATATTATTGATAGGCAGTTATCTTTTGTGTAAACACTGCAAACACAGTCTAGTGTTTGTAATGGGTGGAGTATGTCAGGGAAATTAACCTAGCAGATTACATCAACATTAATTTGCAGCTGTGACTATGATAATATATACTTGTGCTAATATCGTATTTGTTATTATAACCAAAGTTCCTTTTAATTTAGCTTAGTTTTTAAATTAAAAGGAACATTAATTTTTACTTATAATTGAAGTAGTTTACCTTTAAATTAATCTTAATAGTTAAACACAGTTTTATATGTATTTTCCTTGTATAATTTTGTTTCAGGCATTTTAGTAAAATGCATATATAACTTTCAAGGAAACAACTATAAAGTAAATGTGTTACTGTTTAAATAGTAATGTTGCTTACAGGTTGAAGCCATGGAACACCTGCAGAGGCAGTTCATTGGTCTCAGCATGAGTGTCCAGACAGCCAAGAAAGACAAACAGGTATTGCTTGTTCAAACATTATGCATTTTCATTGTCATTCATTCCAACAATGAAAAGTCAAACCAATCTTAAAAGTCCAAATCAAAAATGATAATAATTGTTTCTATAGCCAACCCAGTTTTTGTAGAATCTTTTTAACTATGATCTCTCACTTTTGGGATCAGCTTAGTTATTTCAGTGTTTTGTTTTATATTTCTCCCAGTTTATTGTCAGAAAAATGTCAAGACTGTGGTCAGTCACAAAGACATGGTGTCGATAAAACATCGCACTCAGAACATGAGAAAATTTTCATATTTTGATGACTACCAGTTTGGATTAACAAGAACTTGTTTCTGCCTCAGATGATTGAGCTGACCATAAAGAAGCTGCAGGAGGTAATGAGAGAGAGTCGGGCAGAGATCAAGAACACAGAGAGGCAACTGAAGGAGAACCGAGCAGGAGCGGAGGATGCTAGGTATGATGTGATATAGCAGCTTCTCTTGCTGGTCTGCTAGGTTTAACATTTATGATCGCTTCATTTTTTAGACAAACAACTTTTTGAACTGACCTGCATGGTAGCATTATCAGACTATGTCTTACTAAGAGTGTTGGTTCACCATCCTGCAGTATGTAACGTCATCTCCCAGAGTAGGGTGAGTTATGAAATTTCTCTATACAATAATATCATGCAGAGAATGTGGATGCTTCTACAATAGGTGCAGTGACTGCTTCAGTACTTTTGAAAGGCCGACAAATATAGTTCTTGTTTCATGTTTTCTTTGCAGGACAGAGTTGATGCTGGCTGAGTTCAAGCGAGACTCGGCAAGGAAGGAACTGGAATGTCTGGTGGAACAACTTCAGTCAAAACAACGCGAGTTGGAGACACTGCACGGACACCAGGAGGAGCCACAGGAGGCACACAATGGCGCTACAGCGCAACTACAACAGGAAGTAAGTGGTGCCATCTGTAAGCACCTGTTATAACTACAGGTTCAGCAGTAATATGTCTGATTTTCCAAAATTCCAGTCAAGTGAATTGTACTTACTTTTTTAAATCATGTTAAAATTAACCTGAAATGATGTTTCTGAAATTAACTTGAAATAATTACCACATTCAGACATCAGGTGGGCAATTAAGTTGTCTTGTGTAATTTAAGTTTTATCTTTCTGTCCTGATGTGTCATGTCAGGTGACAAAGGTGACGGAGGAGAGAGATAGGATCCAGTCAAGTCTGGCAGAGAGGGAGAAGGAGGCGAGGGAGTTGACAAGGCAAGTGTCCTCTCTCAAAGACAACCTGGCCACTGAACAGAGGAAGTCTCGCTCCAAGACTGACTCCCTGCAGGAGGTAGGCAAAGTTGTTCACTATACAGAAGTTGGACATGTGCCATGTGCCACGGACCTTTAAAGTACTTCCCAGATATACAGTGCATAAGAGTTTTATTGAAATAATAAAACAACAGAAAAAACTGCATTATGTTTTTTCATAGTGATGAAATAGTCTTATATCTGCCTCTTTATATTAAATAAAGGCACAGATTAACTTATCTTAGTGGTTTAATTAAACTATATTATTCAGAAGTAAAGTACACTTCTGTTAGTGCATTGTCTTCTGCCAAACAGTATCTGTAGTAAGCCATGGGGTGTCATGACTCATGTGGGGTGTGTACCCTCTCCTTGTAGGAGATGGAGAGGGAGCAGGCCCATCTGGAGGAGACCCAGAGGGAGAGTGAGGCAGCGAGGGAGAAACTGGGAAAGTTGGAGAAGAAGTACCGACAGCTGGAGAAGGAGAAGAAACAACTCATCAAGGTTCTTACTTGTCTCGTCTTCATAACTGCCATCAGATTTCTTTTTTCCCATGACAAGTTCAGTGCTGCCTCGTTACTCTCCACCCTCCTCCATATCTATACATCTGAGAGCTTTCCAAGCACTTGTCATGTCCAGATTCTGTCTGCCCTGTTGCTGTTTTTGTAATACTTTATATAATCTATGATCCCCTTAGACAGAGATGGTTTGTGTTCTCTCCTCGAACTTCCGATATGCTGTATTGAATTAATGATACCAAGTGAGTTGTGAACTAGGGACTGTGCAGCAGATAGTGACTTAATTGAGATTTGCACAAAATATAGCAGCTTGGGACACAAAAACTTTCTTCACGACGCACGACTCATCCATGCACAGCTGTTTCGAGCCAGTTCGAGCTACTAGCTGCGGTGCATCAACAGCTCTATGGTGTTCACACCAAGGTTATGGTGTTCACACCAAGGTCATTGTGTAGTACAGTAACTGTATGACTCCAGCAATCAAACCATGCCACATTATTGGAAGCCACAGAGTTTGTATATAATATGCAGCATATGGACTGAAGAACCTTTCCCACTTCACCCTAAACTCCACAGTGGACTGAAGAACCTTTCCCACTTCTCCCTAAGCTCCACAGTGGACTGTACAATACAATAAGAACAACTTCTATTCAGGTAAAATCCTCCAGAACACAAGCTCAGTAGTGCATCAAAACCAAAGGGTTAGGCTGACTCAAATAAGTTTGCCATATCAATAGTATAGTTTCTTTCCATGTACAGCTACAGTCTGGAATTCCTTAAGCCCTGACATTTTCAGCAGTGACAAAACCTCCAATTTTAAAAGCAGATTGGAAAAAATTATTATTAGTGTAGGTAACGAAGAACAGTATCCATTGAAGTAACCACATCACTCAAATTATTTGATCGTTATGTGACATGTTTTATTTCATGCCTTCTAATTCTCAGTGACTTATGCTATCCACTGGGTGTCCACTGGGTGTCCACGGGATTATACAGTGAATGGTTCTTCCCATTATCCATGTAGATCAAGTTGTCAATAGTTGAGTGAGTCCACTGTGGAGGTTAGAGAGAAGTGGGAAAGGTTCTTCAGTCCATTGTGGAACTTAGGGAGAAGTGGGAAAGGTTCTTCAGTCCATTGTGGAGGTTAGAGAGAAGTGAGAAAGGTTCTTCAGTCCATTGTGGAGGATAGAGAGAAGTGGGAAAGGTTCTTCAGTCCACTGTGGAGGTTAGGGAGAAGTGGGAAGGTTCTTCAGTCCACTGTGGAGGTTAGGGAGAAGTGGGAAGGTTCTTCAGTCCACTGTGGAGGTTGGAGAGAAGTGGTTATGGTTCTTCAGTTCACTGTGGAGCTTAGGGAGAAGTGGGAAAGGTTCTTCAGTCCACTGTGGAGTTTAGGGAGAAGTGGGAAAGGCTCTTCAGTCCACTGTGGAGTTTAGGGAGAAGTGGGAAAGGTTCTTCAGTCCACTGTGGAGTTTAGGGAGAAGTGGGAAAGGTTCTTCAGTCCACTGTGGAGTTTAGGGAGAAGTGGGAAAGGTTCTTCAGTCCACTGTGGAGTTTAGGGAGAAGTGGGAAAGGTTCTTCAGTCCACTGTGGAGTTTAGGGAGAAGTGGGAAAGGTTCTTCAGTCCACTGTGGAGTTTAGGGAGAAGTGGGAAAGGTTCTTCAGTCCACTGTGGAGTTTAGGGAGAAGTGGGAAAGGTTCTTCAGTCCACTGTGGAGTTTAGGGAGAAGTGGGAAAGGTTCTTCAGTCCACTGTGGAGTTTAGGGAGAAGTGGGAAAGGTTCTTCAGTCCACTGTGGAGTTTAGGGAGAAGTGGGAAAGGTTCTTCAGTCCACTGTGGAGTTTAGGGAGAAGTGGGAAAGGTTCTTCAGTCCACTGTGGAGTTTAGGGAGAAGTGGGAAAGGTTCTTCAGTCCACTGTGGAGTTTAGGGAGAAGTGGGAAAGGTTCTTCAGTCCACTGTGGAGTTTAGGGAGAAGTGGGAAAGGTTCTTCAGTCCACTGTGGAGTTTAGGGAGAAGTGGGAAAGGTTCTTCAGTCCACTGTGGAGTTTAGGGAGAAGTGGGAAAGGTTCTTCAGTCCACTGTGGAGTTTAGGGAGAAGTGGGAAAGGTTCTTCAGTCCACTGTGGAGTTTAGGGAGAAGTGGGAAAGGTTCTTCAGTCCACTGTGGAGTTTAGGGAGAAGTGGGAAAGGTTCTTCAGTCCACTGTGGAGTTTAGGGAGAAGTGGGAAAGGTTCTTCAGTCCACTGTGGAGTTTAGGGAGAAGTGGGAAAGGTTCTTCAGTCCACTGTGGAGTTTAGGGAGAAGTGGGAAAGGTTCTTCAGTCCACTGTGGAGTTTAGGGAGAAGTGGGAAAGGTTCTTCAGTCCACTGTGGAGTTTAGGGAGAAGTGGGAAAGGTTCTTCAGTCCACTGTGGAGTTTAGGGAGAAGTGGGAAAGGTTCTTCAGTCCACTGTGGAGTTTAGGGAGAAGTGGGAAAGGTTCTTCAGTCCACTGTGGAGTTTAGGGAGAAGTGGGAAAGGTTCTTCAGTCCACTGTGGAGTTTAGGGAGAAGTGGGAAAGGTTCTTCAGTCCACTGTGGAGTTTAGGGAGAAGTGGGAAAGGTTCTTCAGTCCACTGTGGAGTTTAGGGAGAAGTGGGAAAGGTTCTTCAGTCCACTGTGGAGTTTAGGGAGAAGTGGGAAAGGTTCTTCAGTCCACTGTGGAGTTTAGGGAGAAGTGGGAAAGGTTCTTCAGTCCACTGTGGAGCTTAGGGAGAAGTGGGAAAGGTTCTTCAGTCCACTGTGGAGGTTCGAGAGAAGTGGGAAAGGTTCTTCAGTCCACTGTGGAGCTTAGGGAGAAGTGGGAAAGGTTCTTCAGTCCACTGTGGAGTTTAGGGTGAAGTGGGAAAGGTTCTTCAGTCCACTATGGAGCTTAGGGAGAAGTGGGAAAGGTTTTTCAGTCGACTGTGGAGTTTAGGGAGAAGTGGGAAAGGTTCTTCAGTCCACTGTGTCTGTCCAGGCTCACCAGGAGGAGTCCGAGGAGCTCAAGACTGACCAGCAGGAACAACTGGCTGAGGTGCGGTCAAACCTGAACAACCAGATGGCCAAACTACACAGCCAACTGACCGATGTCACCACCAAACTGGCCGTGGTCCAGGTTGAGACTGACCACAAAGATGAACAAGTTCTGCAACTCAGGTGACCAGTGGCTCTCTGTATGCCTTGTTTTAAATGGATGGTAGGTCAGTGTTGGAAGAGTGGGACACAGGAAAAGAGCAGATCCCACAGCTGGGAGTTTTGGGTGTAGGTGGGTGAGGGTTGGTTGTTGAAAGGATGCATCTGTTAATTTATAAAAATTACTGATTTTTCAGCATGCATATTGGTAGAACATCTTATAATAAAATAGTTTGTTCCCTCACATCTCCGTCAGTTTCACATGTATATGGCTAAAATTTGGTAGGCGTGCCTGGGTGCCCATGGTGCCTGAGGGTCCATGGTGCCAAGGGGCCCGTGGGGTGGTTCGTACATTAAAAAAATTTCAAAAATCAAATCTACATCAAACGCCCATGTTTACGAATGCTTCGTGAAACCAACAGTTGTACGTGACATTGGGGGAATGAAGTTATCATTGCCATTGTCCTAGTAAAGTGTGACTGGGTAATGCAAGAAGAGTCAAAAACTCCTGCAGTGATTGCCTTTTTCGCCTGTGCATCGCCAGGCAACTGGCTGCTTTATTATAAACAAATTAAGCTAAAACCCAAGTAGCAAGATTTGACCACACAGAAGCCTGTTAACGTGTTCCAACTTTATGGAGAGAATTCATGTATTTTATGAATACCAGCTAAATTACTATACCAAAATGGCGATGGCGTGCGATTGCTTCATTGGTACATCTCACTCAGATCAGGTTATAAATAGCTGGATGGCAGCATTGAAAAGTAACTGTTGGCACGCTGGCTGGCTGGCTGGCTGGCTGGCTGGCTGGCTGGCTGGCTGGCTGGCTGGCAGGCTGGCTGGCTGGCTAGCTGCTACCCACATATATGGTATTGGGTGTTTTTGGCTGCTGTGCCCAGGGAAGCTATAAAATTAAATATGATTATTGTTAATCTGTCTCGTGTGGGCAGAACAGGTCTGTATACAGGCATTTTGCCAATATGAGAGGCCTTAACACCCCCTGTGTACCTGTACATCTAATCAGTTGTGTCAACAAATACAGTGTGTACTTGTTTTCTGGATAAATTTGTAATTTTATTGTTATTTCCTTGAATATCCTTGCTAGCTTAACTGACTTTCATAAATATAACGTAATTCAAGACTTTCTAAATGGGGTATTTGATAAATTTCAAGCAAATTATTCAATAGAAATTATTAAAAGTTTTAATTGGGAAATTTTATTGCAATTAAAAATTTGCTGGTATGTATAAAACCATACATTTCATGTTAACCAACAAATTAATGTTAATGTTCATTAATGGACATGAGGTACATGAGGTACATGTGGTACATGAGGTAGCATTAGTAAAGCATCAGTGTATATTTGATATCAGGAAGTACTCGTTCTCACAAAGGACAATCAATGAATGGAACAAATTATCTACAGATTGTGTAACTACTAGCAGCGTTAATATATTTAAAAACAAGTTTGACACATATCTCAGGAGGGCGGGTTACACGTAGATTAAAAATGTTGGAGTCTCAATAAGCCAATGGCTTCCTTGTCCACTTGCCATCTGGGCCTATGCCTTGGATGGCAATCTTGTTAAATCTCATTAAATCTTGTAAATGACAACATAATATTATTTATGTTGTTTACTGTCATTTATTGATGTTTATTCTCTTTTGCTGATGTTTCCTGTCATTTGCTGATGCTTACTGTCATTTGCTGGTGTTTATTGTTATTTGCTGATGTTTACTGTCATTTGCTGATGTTTACTGTCATTTGCTGATGTTTACTGTTATTTGCTGATGTTTACTGTTATTTGCCGATGTTTACTGTTATTTGCTGATGTTTACTGTTATTTGCCGATGTTTACTGTTATTTTCTGGTGTTTATTGTTATTTGCTGATGTTTACTGTCATTTGCTGATGTTTACTGTCATTTGCTGATGTTTACTGTCATTTGCTCCTGCTCTCCCAGGGAACGTGTATTGGAGCTAGAACACGAGGCAGCTCGCGAGCTGGAACGACGAGAGGCAGCTCACGAGGAGATGGATCGGAGCACAGCCAACCTGAAGGAGGAGAAGGTGTGTGCATGTGGGGGGGGTAGCCTGACAGTCACCCTGACTGACCCTCAAGTAGAGGTTGTGGGGGGTAGCCTGACAGTCACCCTGACTGACCCTCAAGTAGAGGTTGTGGGGGGTAGCCTGACAGTCACCCTGACTGACCCTCAAGTAAAGGTGTGTGTGTGGGGGGAGGGGGCAGTCTGTGACAGTAACATTGACTGACCCTCAAGTAAATGCCAACAGTTATGGTTTAGAACGAGTGTTCTCCTTGCAGGTTGTTGTATTGGGACATTGGGCCTTTCTATAGGGAAATAGTGGACTCCATTTTTGGGAAAAGGGGAACCTATGTGTTTAGAAAGTGCCTGTGTGGTGAACTGACATTAGTGGCAATTGCAACAGGCAATGACAGATCATCAAGGATACAGCCCACATTTGTCAACAGGCAATGACAGATCATCAAGGATACGGCCCACATTTGTCAACAGGCAATGACAGTTCATAAAGGATACGGCCCACATTTGTCAACAGGCAATGACAGATCATCAAGGATACAGCCCACATTTGTCAACAGGCAAATGACAGATCATCAAGGATATGGCCCACATTTGTCAACAGACAATGACAGATCATCAAGGATACAGCCCACATTTGTCAACAGGCAAATGACAGATCATCAAGGATATGGCCCACATTTGTCAACAGGCAATGACAGATCATCAAGGATACAGCCCACATTTGTCAACAGGCAATGACAGATCATCAAGGATACAGCCCACATTTGTCAACCGGCAAATGACAGATCATATGTTCAAAACTGACACATACGCAAGAACTGACACATACGCAAGAACTGAAACATACGCAAGAACTGACACATACGCAGGAACTGACACATATGCAAGAACTGACACATACGCAAGAACTGACACATATACAGGAACTGACACATACGCAAGAACTGACACATACGCAAGAACTGACACATACGCAAGAACTGAAACATACGCAAGAACTGAAACATATACAGGAACTGACTCATACGCAAGAACTGACACATATGCAAGAACTGACACATACGCAAGAACTGACACATACGCAAGAACTGACACATATGCAGGAACTGACACATACGCAAGAACCAAATTATTTTCTTACTAAATCAGCGAATAAAAACAGATCAGGGTCAAGAAAATGTGGGTAGTTTTATTGTGACTTGTCTTGATAGTGTTGTTCTGTCACCAGGAGCTGGCGTTGGTGCAGTTGAGGGAAACAGCAGAGACAGAGAAGGCTCAGGCCATGGTGGCTCTGGAGGGCACGCTCAGGCAGCAGCAGGCACAGCTGCTGCGACAGCTGGAAATGCAGCTGAAGCAGCAACTGACTGAGCTGCAGGGGCGATTCACTGTGAGTCACTCATTCAGTCATCTCGTCAAGATTTCTGTCCTGGTCATTTTAAATATGACCTTAGTGTGGTTTAGCAATAGATGTCAATGCATGGTGTGTCTCGCCACATTAGTACATACAACATTGTAAACTTGAAAATATTCTATTTTAGTAGTCATTATTAGTGATTGATTATTAGTTATTGATTGGTTATTATTAATTATTTATTATTATTTATTAAATAATGAAAATTTATAATAATAATAATAGTTAATAAATGATATAATAAAATTGAAATTAAATTGAATAATAATAAACTTAATGAAATAAATGGTTTATTGGAATTTTTTATATTATGTACCAGGCGAGGGAAGTAGAGGTGGAAGTCTTAAAGGACAGACTGAAGGAGCAGGAGACGTCCATCCAGACTAAGGTCCAGGCGGCCTGCAAGGACACTCAGGCCACGGTCAGTGCAGTCGAAACTACTGGACAGAATGTCAGATTGGATTTGCCACACACACACGTGCATGCATGCATACACCCACACACACCCCCCACACACACACCCACGCACGCACGCACACACACACACACGTACTACACACACACACACTACACACACACACACACACACACACACACACACACACACACCCTCACACACACACACCACACCCACCCAGCTAATACTGCTTTTTCCACTTGGTCCCAGTTTCCACTTTTTCAACGAAATGCACGAGGTATGGACGAGAGTTTCCCGCTTTTCCATGAGTAGATGTGGACACCTGTGCTAAGTTGTTCAGTTACATGGCCAAAGACGTTTTTTGGAATTTATACACTAATTTATGTTGACATTGTCGTACTCTCCGATGTCTTTGTAACTTTGTATTCTTGAAAAATGGTCTTCATAAGTCTAACCTTTCATAATTCTCATATTAAAGTCACAGAAATTTCAGTTACACAACATTTATGAGAAAACAGTCCCATCCCAAATGCAAAATTTTTTTATTTTGAGGGTAAGCATGTTTGGAACATGATTAACAGAGCTGGGTGTGTGTGATTTTGACAGAACTTGTTCAGCAAATGGATGTCAGGAACTTTTATGATGTTTGATCATCATGTTTTTTATTATAATGAAAAATGTTAACATGTCCACTAGTGGGAAAATCAACCATGGTCTGTGTCCTACAGATGCACTGTGTGCTGGAGGAGGAGAGGAGACGTTGGGAGCTGGAGAAGGGAGAGGAGGTGAAACAGGCCTCCCTGAGGGCCCAAGGAGAACTGGAGAAGGCTGTCTCCCGGGTCAACGAGGACATGGCCCGGGAGAGGGACCTGGTCGAGAAACATCAGCTCCAGATTACACAGCTCAAGAAGGTTCGCAGACAGCAGTGGTTCTTTCTGACAGCAGTGGTTCTTGCTGACAGCAGTGGTTTTTGCTGACAGCAGTGGTTCTTTCTGACAGCAGTGGTTCTTTCTGACAGCAGTGGTTCTTGCTGACAGCAGTGGTTTTTGCTGACAGCAGTGGTTCTTTCTGACAGCAGTGGTTCTTGCTGACAGCAGTGGTTTTTGCTGACAGCAGTGGTTCTTGCTGACAGCAGTGGTTTTTGCTAACAGCAGTGGTTTTTGCTGACAGCAGTGGTTTTTGCTGACAGCAGTGGTTCTTTCTGACAGCAGTGGTTCTTGCTGACAGCAGTGGTTCTTTCTGACAGCAGTAGTTCTTTCTGACAGCAGTAGTTCTTTCTGACAGCAGTAGTTCTTTCTGACTGCAGTGGTTCTTTCTGACAGCAGTGGTTCTTTCTGACAGCAGTGGTTCTTTCTGACAGCAGTGGTTCTTTCTGACAGCAGTAGTTCTTTCTGACAGCAGTGGTTCTTGCTGACACCAGTGGTTCTTTCTGACAGCAGTGGTTCTTTCTGACAGCAGTGGTTCTTTCCGACAGCAGTAGTTCTTTCTGACAGCAGTAGTTCTTTCTGACTGCAGTGGTTCTTTCTGACACCAGTGGTTCTTTCTGACAGCAGTAGTTCTTTCCGACAGCAGTAGTTCTTTCCGACAGCAGTGGTTCTATAACCCTGATCTCATCCATCTTATATCCCTGATCTCATCCATCTTATATCCCTGATCTCATCCATCTTATGTCCCTGACCTCATCCATCTTATAACCCTGATCTCACCCATCTTATATCCCTGATTTCATCCATCTTATATCCCTGATCTCATCCATCTTATATCCCTGATCTCATCCATCTTATAACCCTGATCTCATCCATCTTATATCCCTGACCTCATCCATCTTATATCCCTGATCTCATCCATCTTATATCCCTGATCTCATCCATCTTATAACCCTGATCTCATGCATCTTATGTCCCTGATCTCATCCATCTTATAAAGCTGATCTCATCCATCTTATGTCCCTGATCTCATCCATCTTATGTCCCTGATCTCATCCATCTTATGTCCCTGATCTCATCCATCTGTCTCATATGTGGTCTTCCACTTGCCTCATTCCAATCATTGTTGGCTTTTCCATCTTGTCACTTTAAATTAAGTTAAAGTTATAAGCCCACATGCCACCTACTTGTGTTCAGGCCTTACAGTGACTCAAGGACAATAAGACAGAAGTGTAATCACATTCCCTGTAAATGTTGGTATTTATTTATTACAGGATTCACCAGATATAAAAAAAATAACCATAACAATATTTATATAAAATATTTATTGTTTTATGAATTTATAAAATAATAATAATTTGTTGGCAGTATAATTGCAAAGATGTGTTGTAAGTGTAATTAAGATTTGGCCATCACCCCCCCACAGTCAACCCCCCCACCCCCCCACCAACTGGTAACAAACAACCTTTCTCCCCCAGGAGTTGGAGGAGGTTCGGAGTCACACCCGCCAGGCCTACCGTGAAAAGATGACCGCGGTCAATGTGGCCAAAGAGGCGGCTGAACTCGAAAAAGAACGTGAACTGGACCTGCTCAGAGAAGGCATTGAGAAGGTCTGTCATATTATACAGTGGAACCTCACCTAATGATCACCTTGGTATTAAGAACATATAAAATGCAACCACTTTTTCCTAAGTCCCTAAAATGTTATGATTAGTATTGACTCCATGAACAGTTAAGGCGTCGCTTGGGTCTAAACGCATTTTATTTTCTTATTTCATTATCACTGAACCTACATAGCTGAAACTTTCATAGATTGCAAGTCCAGGTAACAGTAATGCTGTGAATTTTTTCAGAAAGTTTCATACATATTTTCCCACGGTATGCAGCCATCTTGGATTGAATGTTGCGT
>SDWI01001027.1:108372-126406 GCA_009193005.1 Lamellibrachia luymesi | reverse complement strand
GTGTTTGTGTCCAAGTGATGCCATGTGTTTGTGTCCAAGTGATGCTATGTGTTTGTGTCCAAGTGATGCCACGTGTTTGTGTCCAAGTAGTGACATGTGTTTGTGCCCACAGCTACAATGGTTGGTCACCGTGTCGTCCTGTTGGCTACCTGAGAAGTTCCATCAGACCAACCTCCAGTCTCACTGCGGCTATGGTTCGTGTCACTCATGTTACTAACATATTGTTGTTTCTTAATCGACTCTCAACAGTTGAATATGGATTAGGGATTTAAAATGTTATTTTAGGTTATTGTGACAGTATTGAAGAAACTTGTCATTAATATCTTGCAGAAGGAATTAAATGTTTGGTGTGGATGTGGAGTGTGGATGTGGAGTGTGGATGTGGAGTGTGGAATGTGGATGTGGAGTGTGGATGTGGAGTGTGAATGTGGAGTGTGGATGTAAATAATAGTCTCATTATAATTGTTTAGGTAGTAAATGGTCTTATCATAGAGTTAGCCTTTATTAGTCGTAGGATAAAGGTAGTCCCAGTAGGCAGTTGGTCTCATAGAGATGGCTGTGATGTGGATTGGTCTGAATGTGCAGATGGAAATCACATGAAGTGGCTCATGGTTTTGGGAGTTGCATGTCTTTAATTCATGGATGCACTTTTTTCTCAATATGATAATGAGTTTCTAAGCCATGAATAAAACCTTTTATTTATGCAATTTTTTAGTCAGTAAAGATCTTCCCAATACTGTTTTCCTTTTTAACTTTTTACCATATATTTTATATAATATGTTATTGGCATTTAGCCTTTGTAAAGCTGTTACAATATTTAATACAAATATATATTTAATATACATATTTATTTCAGTCGAGTCTGCGCACCATGGGGGAGGAGCTGAGACAACGAATGCAGACGATGACTGAACAGTTGGAAGAACAGAAACACAGTCTCACAAGGATGGACAATGAGAAGGTCTGTGTACGGTTCTGGTGTTCTCATTGTTTCTCTGTCTTTGTATCTTCCTTAATACTGAAACAACTACAAGGTCCGTCTACACGATGAGTGGCAGAACCTCAACCAGAAGCTCAACCAGAAGCTCAACCAGAAGCTCAACCAGAAGCTCAACCAGAAGCTCAACCAGAAGCTGTAAAAGTCTACCAAATTAATTTCTTCAGTTCATGAGATAAAGTAGCAGGGATTCAGACAGGGAGACACTCCTTAATTTCCTTCCTTCTCCTTGTTCCCAGAAGGAGGAGTTGGAGGCGTTGAGACGGAAGATGCAGACGGAGAAACTGGAGGCCCTGGAGATGCTCAAAGACAGACTCATCAAGGTACCCAGCTTCTCTGGTTTCCATAGCAACAAATATATATAAATATGCAAGATTTCCCATCATACCTTTGACTGAAATATCTTGAAGGGGCATTTTAAATTGTGTGTAATTTTACAGAGCCCTGCAGAATTGTCACTGATGTGTGTAACTTGTGTTATTTGGCTGTGTTAAAAGCAGAATCCTGGCAAACCCTGGGAACAAGTAAGTTTGTCTTAGTCAACTTATCGTGGTTTTGGTTACTGCATGTTTTTAGCATGTTTTCTAGAATTGTTTTCATTTGTATGATTTTATTATTTATATTTTTTATCAACAGTTTAAGTGTTTTTCATTGTCTTAAATGTAGATGAATGTGCAAATGTCGATTCAGATGCTGCTGTAAAATATGAGAGTTATCTAACCAATTTGTTGATTTTTCCAATTGAATTAACTGTCATATAATCATTACTATTTAACTACACTGTGCTCCTTTTGGTTTGGTTTTAACACAGTGTGCCTAAAATCTCTATTATTCAAATATAAAAGTTAACTTTTGGTTTTGTTTTATCACAGTGTGCCTAAAATCTCTATTATTCAAATATAAAAGTTAACTTTTGGTTTGGTTTTAACACAGTGTGCCTAAAATCTCTATTATTCAAATATAACAGTTAACTGTTTGTACAATGTCCTTTGGAGTTCATTGAAATGACTAGGATTAATCAAATAAACTAAACATTAAATTTTGTTTTTAGCTGTTTAATGATAAATACTCTGTGGAAATCTGCCTTAACCCTGATCAAACCACACTTTACATTATTAAAAGGCCTACCAGTCATTGGCAGATTGCAACAAATTCCCTGAAGTGTGCTTAATTTTAAAATGTGAATGATATATATTTTGAAGAGAAAACATACTCTGAAATACTTTCTTTTTATTAATAAGTTCTCTGGCAAATATAATTTTGTTTAATTACATGGGAGTGTACCATATCTATACACATTCATTTCATTAACTAGCAAACTCTTTGTATATTAATTTATTTAAACATGAAAAACAATGTCAGCCAGACTGCCAAATAATTCCAGTTATTTTGATCCTGTTTGTAATATAGCCTTTATCAGAGATATATTGAATGAAAATATCTACATGAATTGCTTGGACATAATTTGCAACAGACACCCTGACCTTTATAGCAACTAGTGGTAACCTCTCATGAATATGTTTGCTCTTTCTAGAGTGGTCTTCTCCTGAACAACAAATGTGGCCTTTATGCATTTGCCCAGCGTGTGTAAGCATCACCCAATGAATATTTAATTCTGGTGAATGTGTTTGTTAATATATTCTAAACAGTTATAACTAATCTGTGGTGAAGGGATTTGGTGTGTTAACTTATAAGACATATTAACTACAGAATATCACAACTATTAATTACTGGACATTACTAGTTGCATGTTGTCTAAGTATGCTTTCACTTTAGCAATTTAATGTTGATGATTTTTCATTTGTAATTTTATTTCAGCATTTTGTTTCCTGTCCTTTTAATAATTTCAGTTAACAGCCTCAACAATATGGGAATATATGGGGCAAGTCCACACATTGAGGCATGTCCACATAGTGAGGCATGTCCACACACTGGGACATGTCCACATAGTGAGGCATGTCCACATAGTGAGGCATGTCCACATAGTGAGGCATGTCCACATAGTGAGGCATGTCCACATAGTGAGACAAGTCCACACACTGGGACATGTCCACACAGTGAGGCATGTCCACATAGTGAGGCATGTCCACATAGTGAAGCATGTCCACATAGTGAGGTATGTCCACACAGTGAGGCATGTCCACGCAGTGAGGCAGGTCCACATACTGAGGCATGTCCACACAGTGAGGCATGTCCACACAGTGAGGCATGTCCACATACTGAGGCATGTCCACACAGTGAGGCATGTCCACACACTGAGGCATGTCCACACAGTGAGGCATGTCCACATACTGAGGCATGTCCATACAGTGAGGCAAGTCCACACACTGGGGCATGTCCAAACACTGAGGCATGTTCACACACTGAGGCATGTCCACATACTGAGGCATGTCCATATACCTCATTATTGACCACGCCACGTGGTTTGTGTTATACAATGCCACAACAAACGTCTGAACTCATCATTTCATTTCCAGATTTGGTTATCTTTGGCAACTGTAGCAGGGGGCATATCCACACAGTGAGGCATATCCACACAGTGAGGCATATCCACACAGTGAGGCATGTCCACACAGTGAGGCATATCCACACAGTGAGGCATATCCACACAGTGAGGCATATCCACACAGTGAGGCATATCCACACAGTGGCGTGTTCCAGTAGAAGTGACTATAATTTTGCGTTGATACTACAGTGGTATGATGTGGACATTGTATTAATAATATGTTTAATTGTCACCACCTATCTGATCACCAAGTTGTTTGCCAGGGCTGCATCAACCACCATTACAGGTGTTAACTGGTTTTGAATGACAGGCACTGTTTGGTGTTGTTCCATATGGCGTATGGCTCTTTTATCCACTACCAGTGCAACTCGCATTCTGTGCTGAGTGACTTACCCTCAATCCCAGGGTAATGGGGCAGAACCACACAGATTGTATTTTGCTAACATATTGTTTTCGTAAAGGATTTGTAGTTTGGTAAGTGGCTGTTGTTAACTACTATGTATGCTATAGTTATGGAGGCCAAAATAAACCCTTTTGACCTAATTAGTTCATCAAATAGGGGGCATTATACCTTTGATGGGATGCAGACATGGGTTCGGACATGCCCCACCTTCCCCTTCATTTTCAAAGCAAAATTGTTATGCTTATTTTCAAACTTAACATTACCTGTATTTCTTTCCCCTTTTGACATTCTCACATTCACCATTTCAGTTTCACTTTCAAAATCTCACATTTTGAACTCCCATCCAAAAGTCACTCTGTGTGATCCCATCATTTGTCTCATCCTATCATGTAAATATGCCATCCACCTCAAAGCACCACCTAGTGGTGCATTCGGTTTGGTGCACGCTGTGACTGCGTAAGCTAACCCAGCGTGGCACACCCTGTGACTCTTGCAGGAACACTTGGACGAAGTGGACAAGTTGCACCGTATGCTGGGCAAGGGCAAAACATTGAGTAAGACATTGCGAGACCGTGACAATGAACTACAGGAGATCCAGCGCAACATGAGCACGTGGAAGGCTTCAACAGTCGAGAAACTCGCCAAGAAGTTTCAGGAGGAGATGGCACGAGAACTGGAGAAGTAAATAATGCTTGCAGATCGTGAACCTGAGTTGTCAACTTATGTATTGATACTGCTTATATGTGTTTGTTTTGGTTTGCTCCATTGATCAAGTTTGCTGTGGTTTTGAAGGCCAGTCTTTGCCATTCTTACAAGTTTTGCCTTGAGTTGCCACATGCTAATTATCTTTGTTGTTTATTGGAATTTAATCACAGTTTTTGCTGTTGATGCTTTTTCAGAATTTTGCTGATTTGATTTGCTTGTTCCCTGTGGCATATGTAGGGGGACCATTAGGCCATGGTCCTAGGGGGCATTAGGCCATGGTCTTTGGGGGGCATTAGGCCATGGTCCCCCTTGGCTTAGATATTTATTGTTTGTGTGTAACCTGATGTGCCACTACATGAAACAACTAATGGGTGACTAGACTTGACCTTCCCTTTGGCCTTCCCCGTTGGCCTCCCCCCTTTGGCCTCCCCTTTGACCTTCCCTTTGGCCTCCCCTTTGGCCTCCCCCTTTGAACTCCCCTTTTGACCTCCCCCTTTGGCCTCCCCTTTGGCCTCCCCCTTTGCCCTCCCCTTTTGACCTCCCCTTTTGACCTCCCTTTTGGTCTCCCCTTTGACCTCCCCCTTTAGCCTCCTTCTTTGACATCCCATTTGACCTCCCCTTGTGTGATCCTAGATATGCCACCACTTTTGTCTTAGTCTGAATGTATTTTGCATTGTTTCTCTAAATTGACCTTGGGGAAGACATGATGTCATCGGGTTTTAGACCCACTGCAATGCCAACAAATTAAGATTTTTCATCAGAACTTGCACCCACAGGGAAGTTTGCAGTGTGGTCATGTACCATATTGCCCCCACCAGGGGGAAATATACCTTATTATTTGTCTCTGATTGTGACACCCATTTTTTTTTAACTGTGTCTGTTTGAGCAGTTTCTTAATCCCTGATCCACCTGTCTTGCCTAATGTCCTCGTCATGTAAGTGTTGGACAGCTCCTACTCGTCATGTAAGTGTTGTACTAGTCATGTAAGTATTGTATTCGTCATGTAAGTGTTGTACTTGTCATGTAAGTGTTGTACTTTCATGATTTGTCAGTTTGTTTTCTTTGTTTTTGTGTCACCAGTTTGACTTTTTTTAAATATGCACTTTTTTCCAAGTTGTTTGAGCACGAGACTAACATGGCTTTACATAGATGACTTATGATGTAGCACCGTAGCTCTCACAGCACACCTTGTGTGTTTACTCACAACCATAATCACACTGTTAGTGTTATTCTATTTCAGATGGTTAATTTTTCAGATGACCTGTTTTAGTCAGTTAATTCCATGTAGCAAACAATGTATGCATATTTCAATGAAGCCGTTTTAAACTGATTCTCTATGCTATTTAAGACTAAACATATTTCAATATGTGTAGAATAATTTGTAAAGTAATAATATCAACATGTTTGTGAAGTAAAAAGTAGTGTCATGATTGTTTAGGAATATGGGAATATTAGATTAGATTGTTTGTAATTTCAATTACCTGCCTGTTTGTTTATATGGTCTAAACAGATTACATGGATGATTTGTCAACTATATCTAGTTTTTTTGCAAAGTGCCGTCAACAGTACAATGCCACAACAACTCTGGTTGTTGTCATATACTCTGGTTGTTGTCATATTCTCTGGTTGTTGTCATATACTCAATTATAATTGTTTATGTCAGGAGGGGAAAGGATGCTAACAAAAACAGGGCTGAATGGGAGCGTGAACGGGAGGGGATGAAGAGGGAAATGGAGAGGCTGAAACACGAGCTACTTCGATTGGTAAGTGTAACGAAATAGTTACAGAAATAAAGTTAGAAGTTTTAGTGAAAATTGCCTGAGGAAAAGCGATTTTTCATTAAATGATTTTAATTTATTTCCCCAAAACTTAAAATGTTCATTGATTTTAATTTTTTCTTGATCATTTCCTAAATGATGTTTTCATCTCTTAGTTACTAGTTCTCATCATTTTGTAAATCGTCTTGTGTTTCAATGCTTTAATGCACATTTTTCTAGCCTGTTTAAATACAAAACTGCTCATATACAGCATAAATTATGCAAATCATAACATTCCAAATAATTGTTGCGCATCATATAGTAGTGTGACATCATATAGTAGTGTGACATCATATAGTAGTGTGACATTCTTTGCAAAAGGGTATATTACCAAACAAGTTATGGGAAATATATTTTGCCATTCTGTTTCTCCAAGTTGTCTTCAAGTAATCATTTAATAATTTTTCACAATCAATTTTACATTTTTTCTTTGTAACATTTTTACAGCTTTTAGCGGTCTTCATCAGAGTGAACATTGCTACTAGATAAATTAACTTGAGAAATGATTAAAAGATTACAATCACAAGTCTGATGAATCTCTTCAGAACGGTTTGTCTTCACTTGCAAAGCTAGCCTTTTTCAGTATGAAATTCTCATCTTGTTTTAGTGTTACATCTAGGGGAGACTGGGGATGGTGGTAACAAAAGCAACATAAGTGCCTGCTTAAAGATCCATCCTTAATTCACTTAAAGGTCCCTCCTCAATTCACTTAAAGGTCCCTCCTCAATTCACTTAAAGGTCGCTCCTCAATTTGTTTTAATGCAATACACATTTGTGCAATGATGTTTTACAAGGTTTAAAATGTTACAATTTACCACTTTGTGGGGCAAGTTGTGACATATATATTTTACCATTGTGACAAACTGTAGCATATATATGCAATTAATGGCTTTGATGTGACATGATTAAAACTATTGATGAAAATACTGCTACCTTGCAAAATCATTTGCATTAGTAAGTAATATGTGGTACGTCTGTTACAACTTACCCATGTTACAACTTACCCATGTTACAACTTATCCATGTTACAACTTACCCATGTTACAACTTACCCATGTTACAACTTATCCATGTTACAACTAGCCGCAGTCTCCCCTATTTCCCCCCCAGAGCATGGCATACAACACAGGCCCAACAGATAACACAGAGAGCCCCGAGACGACACAGTTGCTACGGCAACTGCAGGGCAAGGTGAAGATACTGCAGATGGAGAACGCTAATCTGAAGAAAGCCGGGAGACTGAGCATCTCTGTGCCAGATCTTTCAGCTAACTGCCAAAACATGGTAGGCTTACATTACCCTTGTCCCACCCTATGTAGATGATTAAGCCCTGCCTTCTTGGCATGAAGCAGACTTTGTTCTCTTGGAATATAAATTTGATATAGTTTTGCCTTACTAGAAATGTGTAGATATGTCTGGATATTTCTGCCGATTTTCTCACACTTCATGCCCTGATCCAATACATTGGCCAGGACCTCCGACAATTCCTTCTGCAGCTTGTGTCACATGACCATAAATTTTGCATTGCCATAAAGATTTAGTATTTTGTAACATTTTGATTTCTTGTTTTTTTTTTAAATACTTCTTCATTGCACATAACCTTGCTGTACATTATCGCTATCACTGAGTTCTGAGTTATCATCGTCACGTACCATACCGCTGTTTCCGTGTCTACAGCCGGAGCGCAGCGTACGCCAGTACGAGTTGAGAGCAGAGGAGGCCGAAGGTCGTGCCAAGATGGCGGAGGACCGTGCCGAACAAAATTCTCACATCCTCAACCAGAAGATGCTCGAGATCTCTAAACTACAGAGCACACTGACACAACAGACTAAGGTAGGGCAAAGTTGGTAACGAGGGCGCGTTGTGTGGTAGATGCGGTGTCTTCTTCCGAGATCAAACTGTGCTAGCTGCTGTCGGGTTAGAAAACCACACTTAATTTTTTACATTTCCAGACCTTGAAACGCTACATCTTTTTTTATTAGCATTGCTAAAATAGTGTCATCTCATCTACATCTTTAATATAAAGTGGTGTGTGCCTCTGTCTGTTCCCTCGTATATCTCCATCAGTTTCACATGGGGCTGACATTGTGTAGATGTGCCTGGGGCCCTTAGGGATGGTTCATACATTAAAAATACTTGAAATTCCCCCAGGGGGTGGGGTATTATGTCAAAGGAACCAATTTGTACGTTTGATGTAAATGACGTAACTCAGAGCAATAGTTACATGCAATTGTTAGCACCGCTCTGTGTGATTCAACCTTTGTTACTTCATCTACGTCAAACTTCTACCAAACGCAGTTGTACGTGATTGTACAAAGATGGCATTGCCATTGGCATTGCACGACCAGAACATGACTGGGTAGTGCAAGGAGTCGTAAGCCTTTGTCGTTTCTCCCTTGCAACGCTGGGCAACTGGGCTAGCATATTATATATTGCTAACGGGAAGAACCATCAGTCACTGGGGAAGAAAGAAAACAAATGAATGGTTGAATGGATTAATAGTTTAAGGTTATGGGTGCTGTACATGGGCATTTTATCACTTTAGCAGTGTCAACATTGGTCTTAAAAAGGCCTGTTTTCATACGCTGCCATCGTTCCTGTTCCATCATTTACCAAGCTTTAGCATCTTATACCTATCACTGCATCACTTCAAATGTTGTGACAAACTGTTCAGGAAAATCAAAACATGACAATGACATTACTGTTTTCGGATTGGAAATATAGTTTTTCCACTTGTTCTCACTTTCTCACGTTTTGTAATTTTCAAAACACAAAATTCACGTTAAAATCAATCTGTTTGTTGAACACGAGGCCACTCTAGGAACACAAGGCCATTCTAGGCACACGAGGCCATTCTAGGCACATGAAACCATTCTAGGCACATGAAACCATTCTAGGAACACGAGGCCATTCTAGGCACATGAAACCATTCTAGGCACGAGGCCATTCTAGGCACATGAAACCATTCTAGGCACAGTATTTCTTTAGATTCAAGTGATTTCAAATTTACTTGCCCGTGCATATAATGCGAACTTTTCCGCATTTCCATGAGCTGATGTTGACATGAGCCAACACATTTCAAGCACCCCTGGTGTATGTTGCAGGAACTAATGCAGTTGGAACGAGCCTACGCCCAGCTACAGCAGCGAGCCTGCCGACCAACTGCACACACAGCAGTCTTCGTTAGATAGAAGCAACTTCTGTCTTGTCTGCTGAACACTATAGGAGACATCCTGGACTTAAGGACAGCGTTTTTGAGAAAACACAAGTTCTGAATACCTGTGATTTCATCATATCTTAGTTGACCTGCGACATTCATAGTTAATGATGCTAGAGGAAATACTGTGGTTCTTTTAATAGGACACTTAATGGATGCATAGGTACGCCAACAATTTATTTGTCTTGTTTCATTTTATAACCCTAGTCCATGAAGGATGAGTATCCAAAATGGATGCTTCCCACCATGTAACTGTACTATGAAGAAGTTTTACTATACGTGAGTATTCTTGATGAATTTACCTTTTACCATCCTAGCTATAGGCCATTACAAACAAATGATATCAAGTACTGTGATATCAAGTCCAGTGATATCAAGGACAGTAATATCAAGTCCAGTGATATCAAGTACTGTGATATCAAGTACAATGATATTAAGTATGCCCGTACACAGACATTTTGAGAGGATCTCTCATGTTGTTGTCAATACTAATTTAAACATTTCGTACAAATTTGACGCAGTCGAGAGTCATCCTGCAGGTTGCACTAATGTATTGTCAGATACTGTTGATGCAATCGCACCTGTGTTTTGTGAAATGTGGCATACTTGAAGTTATATGTTTGTGTCGCCATCAAAAAGTAACTTTGACATCCTACCTATGTCTTGGTTATTTTTGTTATTGTAACGATTGATATGGTGTTGCAAAGATAATTTGAACTTTTCTTTTCATGTTCACCAGATGGCAGTACCAGTAGTGGTCAGACAACTTATCGTTAGACGCTTAATGTTACTTTTTGTTTTCCGTCAGACTGTCAAGACCCGGTTGTTTTGATACTGAAACAACAAATATATTTCATCTGCTGGTAGTTTTTACATTGTAGTAATCATTTTTGATTATTTATTCTTTAACACGTTATCAACATAGTTGCCTTAAACTAATGCGTATTATTATTGACTATGATTTTGCAAGTTGTTTTTAAAATTTTGTGGTTTTGTGGCGTGCTTAAAAAAATTCTGTGATAATTTTTACATTTATTACCTTGTAGCATTTTATATGTATTTCTAGTTGTGATTATCTTGTTCTGTTTGTTTCTGTGATACAGGACTATTCTGTAAAGCTAAAACCACTTTGTTGTTGACTGTAAAATACACAAACTGTAATTAAGTTACATTAAAACATATTAATTGAATAATATGAGTAATTAGACACTCGGTATGTTGACGTTGAATTGTACCATCAGCATGGCATAGTTACATGCGTCTTATGTGACATTTTAGCAGGAAATCTTCACATAGGTAGGATTGTCATGCATATGAAAGGCATATGTAACCCTCTAAATGTGTACAGTTGGCAACATTTTTAAGTGTTTAACAAGCAAATATGTAAAATATTGCAGTTATATTTTAAGACAAAGCTTTTTCAATGTAAATGCAAAGACACACATAGCCTGATGCAAAATGAAGGATTGTGAAACTGAAGTGACCGTGGTGTAGATTT
This sequence comes from Lamellibrachia luymesi, assembly GCA_009193005.1. NCBI lineage: Eukaryota > Metazoa > Annelida > Polychaeta > Sabellida > Siboglinidae > Lamellibrachia > Lamellibrachia luymesi. The sequence goes on along the minus strand of SDWI01001027.1, from coordinate 115,263 downwards.
GGGAGAGATAATCTTCTGTTGAATCAGGAGTGAATGTTTACAATGAAAGGTTTACACAATCATGATATCACTATTCCCTCCATGTGCACACTACCTGTTGCTATAAGCCACTCTTACTGTATTTACTCACGGCATCATGTTTCTTGTATCCTGTTTCAATGTAATAAAATTATGTTTCTAAGCTGTGTGCTACAAAATGTAGTCTAATGATTGTGTTCACCCTCACTAACCAGCAGTGATATTGCTGTGTTCACCCTCACTAACCAGCAGTGATATTGCTGTGTTCACCCTCACTAACCAGCAGTGATATTGCTGTCTCCTCTCTGCAACCACCACTACAAACGTGGTTGTGTACTTTGTTCCACTTACAATATCAACCAATCAGATCTGAGATGCACTCTATGAAAATTGCAGTTCTCTTCGATATTTTGAATCGTAAATACACAGAATACACGTCATCTTTCCAACAAATTTGTTAGAGCCCATTTCCACATCAACAAATTTGTTAGAGCCCACTTCCACATCAATAAATTTGTTAGAGCCCATTTCCACATCAATAAATTTGTTAGAGCCCATTTCCACATCAATAAATCGGGTGATGAACTGTTTACCATTTAAAAAATTTTATGACAACAATATGTGTAAAACATTACACAAAGGCCTTATAAGACCACATAGTCTAGCTTTCTTCTTATTGCAAGTAAAAGTCTTGGGGAAATTCATTACCAGTACAGCACCATCTAAACATCCCATCTACTTGATTCCCTCCCTCTCCTTAAACTCCCTCAGTCTTGTTAGCCTTTCCCGTGTCTGTTTTTTCTTTTCCTGTCTCTTCCTTGCAAACTCCTTCTTCTGTTGTTCCACAAAGCTGTTCTCTCCATTGTAAAACACATCGAGTCTCTCCTGAAGACGAAGCCGTGCCAACTTCCGATTGTCGTGTAATGAGCGGGTTTCATGACACTATAACAAAACATAATAAAATACAATATTTACACCACATTCATTCTGTGGCGCTTTACATCCTGCTATTATTTAAAGTAGAGATATATTTAAAAGAGTTATATTCATAAATAAATGTAACACTATAAAATGTTCCACGTCGAACATACACATGACAGAACTTTGTAAAACATCAGTATGCATTAAGACATGTTTTTAAATGTGAATCTGATTTTGATTGCTTTGTCCAGACACTAGAAATGAAAGCAGTTGAATATCAATGGTTATCCATATATTACAGTAAATAAACAATGGTTATCCATATATTACAGTAAATAAACAATGGTCATCCATATATTACAGTAAATAAACAATGGTTATCCATATATTACAGTAAATAAACAATGGTCATCCATATATTACATTAAATAAACAATGGTCATCCATATATTACATTAAATAAACAATGGTCATCCATATATTACAGTAAATAAACAATGGTCATCCATATATTACAGTAAATAAACAATGGTCATCCATGTATTATAGTAAATAAATAATGGTCATCCGTGTATTACAGTAAATAAATAATGGTCATCCATATATTATAGTAAATAAATCATGGTCATCCATGTATTACAATAAATAGATCATGGTCATCCATATATATTACAGTAAATAAATAATGGTCATCCATATATTACAGTATATAAATCATGGTCATCCATATAATTACAGTAAATAATTGTGTAGATACAGCGGATTGTCAGTGTATGGATTATGTGACATGTTGGGAGTTGGGACTAGGCCATATTGTCCTATATATCTGATGTTCCTTATATCCCTGGGTACAACGAGGGTGACTAACTGGGCCAACAGCAAATGGATTTCAAAGCTGTTCCTTTTAAGAGGCTGCTCCTTACAAGGGCAGTCTTTGTAGCAAGACCAGGATAACTTGTGCTTGTCAATGAAGATAGGGCGAAGGAGAATACCCGAGACAAGGGCGAAGGAGAATACCCGAGACAAGGGCGAAGGAGAATACCCGAGACAATGGTGAAGGAGAATACCCGAGACAATGGTGAAGGAGAATACCCGAGACAAGGGCGAAGGAGAATACCCAAGACAAGGGCGAAGGAGAATACCCGAGACAATGGCGAAGGAAAATACCCGAGACAAGGGCGAAGGAGAATACCCGAGACAATGGTGAAGGCGATTACCCAAGACAAGGATGAAGGAGACTACCCAAGACATGGATGAAGGAGACTACCCAAGACAAGGACGAAGGAGACTACCCAAGACAAGGGTGAAGGTGACTACCCAAGACAAAGATGAAAGAGACTACCCAAGACAAGGGTGAAGGAGACTACCCAAGACAAGGGTGAAGGAGAATACCCAAGACAAGGATGAAGGAGACTACCCAAGACAAGGGTGAAGGAGAATACCCAAGACAAGGGTGAAGGAGACTACCCAAGACAAGAATGAAGGAGAATACCCAAGACAAGGGAGGAGATTACCCAAGACAAGGATGAAGGAAACTACCCAAAACAGACAGTGGAGCATTACACAACTAACTAACCTCACCCCTTACACAGGGAACTTTGAGGAAGAACTCTCTCTCGTACCTTTATAACAATTCCCGTAGGAACATGTTTAAGTACGATGCAGTTGGACGTCTTGTTGACGGACTGTCCTCCGGGTCCGCTGCCCTTCGTGTACATCTCTTCAAGCTGTGATTCATCTAACGGCGGGTAGTCTGGTCTGTCGTGCTTCTGCCTCTTTGAAGTGTGTTGATGATCACAGAATGATGATCTACACGTCCGAGTCACCATAAAGTCATGACTTCCTATAAAGCTCACAGTGCTGTGATGTCTGCATGCTCCTGCTGGCTCCAACACCGCAACTCGGGCGAAGATCCAAGACCAAGTTTTCTGTGAAACGGTCTCACATTTTCTGAAGGTATTTGTTAACTTGGATTGTTCCACCATAAGAGTATATTTTCGTCTTTCACTATCCAGCGAGTCATATTCCAACAAAGTTCCATTATTGACATACAATCTGTGATCTTTGTATTTCCCGCCCGGTGGCGCAGCAGTGCTACAACACCTCCATCTGGTGTTGAAATGCAGACATCTGACCAACAGAGGTTTGCCAGGCAAACATTGTTTGCAGGCAATGAAGACCTGCATTAAGTGGGCCAAATGTGCAATTTTTGCAGTTATCAACAAACTCATCATTTGTCTGTATCCATTGTCAAACAGACAAGATTAGATTAAATCCATCTGTCTCAAATGAGAACAATTCATCACAATAACACTGCTTCCTATTTAATCATCCATCAAATGTCTTGGTCATTTCATTGTTCTCGACAACCTGAAAGAAAAAATTATGTCATTAATATATCCATGCACACGAAATTGCAGGAAATTATTTAAAATTCAGGTTGAACCACAAAATAAATTAATTATGAAAGCACTAGCTGCCAGTACATAACATATCAATATGACTTTCACTGTTTTATTGTTAACCTGCACAGTTAGGGTTGAACAGTCTGGGTGAGTGAACAGTGAGGGTGAACAGTGAGGGTGAACAGTCTGGGTGAGTGAACAGTGAGGGTGAACAGTCTGGGTGAACTGTTGGGCCTACACATGATTAGAACATTGCCATAAAATCATAGTAGTGTTTGTGGCGTATTTAGTCACCATAAATGATCATTATTCTGTTCATTAAGTTGATTAACAAATAAATTCCAATACATCATACATGGAATCATTCCATACCAATTTAGATAGAACTTTATTTCAGTTGCATGTTTACAGAATATTGCATAATGTAAAAGACAAATTAAATTAATTACAGCGTAATTTCACTATTTCTACTTCAAGAAAACATTACTTTTGTGTACTTTTTATAGTAAAAATCCATTACAGACGTCTATGACTTTACAGCACAATTCGTGATGTTTTCCTAATTATGTTCACATACTGGCCGCCATTGTAAAAGGCCTGTTGGGACAATCCATGTCAAATCCTTATTTAAAGGGAATAAAAACAATGATTACTTGAAATCATATTATATTCCATCTTGTAGTATATTTCCATTTTCACACCAAAAAATCCATTAGAATTCAATTAATTAATAATTCCAAATAATACTCTGTTTTACCGGCCTGCCTCGATTATGCATATTTTTACCACAATTATCGGCAAGCTTCAATGTGACGTCACTGATGACAAGGAAGTGTTACGAGACAGGGACTTTCCATTCATTCACCGTACTGTTGACAGTGATAGCGGTTGTTTAGAAGCAAGCGTCAGAATGGTTTACTGTTCAGTTGTAATACAAACAGTAGTAAGAATAGAGTAACATGTAGTTGGTTTAGGTTCCCTATAGAGCCAACTTTGTTTTATCCTTGGGAGGGAGCCGTACAGTTCTTGGTTGGTCATCTGATGGCACCACGACACATTTTGAGTTTTCGTAGCATTCTTGTGTAGGTGCCATCCAGGGCATGTTCTACTGTTTGTGTTAGCGATCATGAATCGCATCCATATATCAGGATTGGCTCGACCACTGTCCTGAAAATCTTCAGTTTGGTGAGAAAAAACTTGCCACTAGTGGTTCAAAATCGTGACTTTTACTTTTTATTCTGGAAACTTTTAATCGCTACTACTCACCATAGTAACGCGAGTGAAACTATTTTGAACCATTGCATATCAGAAGAATTTTTTATTTGACCCATCATACATTTCACATATATCCATGTTGAATTATAATTTTACATAATACATGTGTATACGATTGTATGTAAACATGGTATATATTAAGGTAAATAAACAAATAGGGACAGGAGACTCCTCTAAGAGTAAGACTTTGATAGTCACTATCGAGGAGCCACCAATCACTGACTGGATGTAAACCCATGTCATCACTGATGTCACAAAACCACGTAATCGATCATCTCATTAACTTCAAATTTTACGTGCACGTTGCGAGTTAGACGCAATAGCCTAAACATCTAATTTTACATATAAATAAATTTTTATGTTGGCATATAGTACATACAATATTAAACTGTGTGTACACACCGAAAAAGCATTTTAGCTAATGTCTTATTTTTTTCCCTTTCAGGATGCTGCCAATTACAATGTAGTTTGACAACACTAGAGACCAGGAGACTAAGAGGAGACCAAATAGAAGTGTTTAAAATAGTGAACGGTTATGAGGATGTTGACAGGAATATGTTCTTCAAACTTAAAGAAGGCAGTAGAACCAAAGGACACAAAGCAGCATTAGTTAAGGAGCAGTGTAGGTTGGACATGAGAAAGTACTCGTTCTCACAGAGGGTGATAAATGAATGTGAATATGTTTAAAAATAGAATTGACAGATATCTGATAAGGGCAGGCTACACATACATAGTCATAGATGAGAAAATTGTTGGACTCTCGACAAGCCAATGCAATGGCTTCCTTGTCCACTTGCCATCTGGAACTTGTTGTTTGGGATGGCAATCTTGTTAATTAATGAAGTAGAAGAAATGGCACGGATTCTAGACAAGTCAGTGATAGTGCCGAAGCCGAGGCGAAGAAATGACCTAGGCTGTGCGATAATAGGGGAAACGATGTCAAGTCGTTCGTCGCTATTAAATGACATTTTTACCTAATTTTTTCGACGTTAATGTGCATCACTCCCCATCGGATCAGGTACAAAACGGACGTACATTTGTAAAAAATATTGTGTTTGAGCGCACTTTTAGTGCCCAAAACAACGCTATACCGGAAATAACCGGTGTTGTTAATATTATGTCCATGGTTAATATAGCGATCATCCGAAATGTGCTATAACAATATCCCGGTGGCATCAGAACCGAAAAGGCGATTTCACTGTCAAATATTTCGTACCGCAGTGTAAGAAAATAAAAAAATAGAAGAAAAAGTGCAATTTAATGTTACGAAAAACTCTAAAAATCGACAATTTAATGTTAAAAAGCCCCCAAAAATCGACCCGGACATGTGAATTCACTGACAAATATCTTGTACGCAGTCTAAGAAAAAAAATAGAGTTAAATTTAATTGTGAAAATCCAAAAAAAACCCACCGACAAATATCTCGGCAAGAAATATAAGATAATGTAAAAAAGCAAAGACATCGCATCAAAAAATAATTAAAAGTTCATATATCGTGCAACTTTCTTTAAATTTTATTCATAAGTCATAAACAACTGTCTTGCTTGCCCAAATCACTCAATTCAGTAATAAATAGAGCAAAGAGGAAACTCCAGAGACAGTTCGGCCCGCAGCGACCTCTGTTAGTCATGTACCTAGAAGAGTTCCTGTGGATGCAGCAGCACAAGAACAGCCAACGACGTCTCTCGTCACGGCTAGTGTGTGTATTCGCGACCAATGCCCATGAACAAATGCTCAATAGCAATGAACTTCGCCCACCAGTCGCCCGAAGATACAAAACGGCTCTTAATTTTCAGAGCCAACCATACTTTCACAAAATAGTTGCTACATTGGGTGTGAACGATGTCTAGGTTTGAATAATTCCATTGTAGATATCAATTAATGAAAATATCTCGATAAATTTGGTCCTCGAAATTCACCATTCATTCCAAAACGACAACATCTTTTTGTAGTGAAATGTCCAATTTTCCTCATGATACGGTCCAAACATTAGTAATGTCAAAATAAACACTTCAATGTCCCCTGAAGAATGATTTATTACTAAATTATTTGATATGGGCAAGCAAGACACTTATTTATGAGTAAGATTTAAAGATATTTGCACCATCTGTGAACTTTTAATAATTTTTTCATATATGTGCGATGCCTGCTTTTTTTTTACATTATCTTATATTTTTTGTCGAGATATTTGTCGGTAGATTTTTATTGTTACTATTTTGAAGTATATAATTATGCTGTCATAAGATTGTTGTGTGGCTATAATATATATATA